>CM040441.1:10195880-10264961 GCA_022749755.1 Azadirachta indica | reverse complement strand
AATCAAAATAATATCTTGTTGAAATAAGTGAAAAAGGAAAATATAAGATCTTTGAATTCTAATATAATACAACGATCGGGAAGAAAGATATATAAGGAAGGAGATCAATTACGTACTTCTTCTTCTTCTAGATCTTCTTCTTCGAAGAATCGTTTAGACATGCAATTGCCATATGCTGAATCCCTGGTTGTGAATCTGCCAAAATGTTGTTTTCTTTTGATTTCATGCACTTACTAAAATCTAATACAGCTGACACCCTACAGATCCAGATACCATCAGGGGAATGTTTGGATAACATTTGCAGTATAGATGCATCTAATTCATCTTCTAGACGCAATGGAAGCTCTGGCAAAGATTGGGGTCGCTTCCAACTCCCTGAATCTGAAGATACTAGATGTGGAGGAAGCTCTGGCAATGATTCAAGCATATTGCAATTTCTAATGTAAGCACTTCCAGCCGAGAAAGTTGCTTGATAATCGCAGGTAAACTTACAAAGTTATTTCCCTTCAGATTTAAGCTCTCCAACGACGATAGACAGCCAATATCTTGAGGTATTTCCATTATACCACAGTCATCTAATTCCAGATCTTTTAAAGAAGACAAACTTGATAATGATGGAGGCAGTACCAAACCTCTCAATCCAGAAACGAAAGTTCTTCAAGTTGAAAGTGGCCTGATCCTGCTGCATTGATGATATTCAAAGATTTTAATTTCCGCAGTGTCTCTGGCAAGGAACGAAGTTCAGAGCAATTCAACAAGTGCAGACATTCAAGTCCTTCTACATTTTCAATTGAAGATGGCAGCTCTCTAATTGCTGTGTAACTTAAATTAATGTTTTGTAAACTTTCCATTTTCTCCTCGATCTCTGGGAAACTCTCAAGCTTTGAGCAGTGACTAAGATAAAGCCGAGACAGAGATTTCAATTTACAAATTCTAGTTGACAGAATCTTCAACCTTTCGCAAAACATCATATTTAAATTTCGAAGATCTGTTAGCCTATCAACTGAGGAGGGAACTTCTTCTATTGCTGTCAGACGTAAATTTAGCTCCCTTACATTTCCTGAAATCTGTGGAAATTGTCCTTAATTAATGCAGTAGGAGAAATCAATGTTAACTGGAGAGCTAAAATGAAGATTATATGGAAAGCGTCTTAGAGTGTGGCAGTGCTGCGGAGACAAGAAAGTAAGATTGTTGAAATTCTGAATGGACGAATGAATGCAAGGCAACTTCGTGCAATTGAAAAGATTTAGTCTCTCAAGATTTGGGACTTGTGAAAGATCCGGGATTCTAGTGAGATACTGAGAGTGCTGGAGATCAATTGATTTTAACTCATAAGTTTGCTGTAAGACATATACACAATCACTCCATTAAATTAGCATTAAGGAATTTCATAGTTAATTTCAAATATATGTACATAATTAAGGAGAACGTAATACCTTTTTTCCTTTCCAAAGTTGTTTTACTTTACTATAAGGCATGCGAAGTTTAACAAGATTCTCTGCACTAAAATTCTTTGGCAATGCTCTCAAAGGACATCCATGCCAATGGAGATATATCAATTTATCAGGAAGATATTTAAGGCCTTGGGGAAAATGCACTTTAAAGCTCATATCTAGATTGCCAAAACTATAGGGAGTATAGAAATCTAGATTGCCAAAACTATAAGGAGTATATAATTTAAACAATCTAAGATTAGGCATTTTTGTGAAGATTACATGATCTCTTATCTTGGACGAATCCAGAAATATGCCTTTAATCGAATTTGTTTCCTGATAAACAAAAAGAATAATGATAATGACAACTAAGTGAAATTTGTATAAAATGTTTTAAAAGCTTATAAAATCGTTCTAAATACTAAGAAAGATAATAATATTATTTCAGTCTTTATCTTCATATAAAATAAGAGAAAATAAAATGCATTAGGCTTAGGATTACCTTATATTCATTTAGCACATAAAGAATATCCTTATGATACCATAGCCTACTACGCTTTCCTGGATCTTCTTCTGATTTTTGATGAACAATTTTTTGACCCATTTCTTGCACTAAATCATGTATTTCTAACTTGTCGTTTGATATTGTTATGAGTGACTTGTGAGCTAAAACAGCTATTCCATTATCTCTTAAATAAGGATCATCAAAAATGGATGTCACATGATCTTTATCATCACCTCTAAAGAAACATGCAATGTTAAGAAATAAATGCTGCATTTTTCTATCCAATTCATCACAACTGACTTTCAAAATACTATAGATCACGGTCAGGAATTTGCTCTCTGTAATTCAATGCTTTTTTCCGGTCAGATTTACTCTTCTCATAAAAGAAGGAACCTAATACTTTAATAACTAGCGGACTGCCTTTTGCAAAATGTACTACCATTTTTTATAGCGCCATCAAATCTTGGGGGCATTACTTTTGCCTAAATGCAAAGTTACAAAAGTGCTTCAAAGCTTCATGGTCGTTCAATTCCTCAAGCGGATATATGCGCTCCACTCCAAATTTGTCAAGAACTTCTTTATCTGGTGTGGTTATAATAATTTTGCCCCCTCGACCAAACCGATCAAGTCCTCCAACTAGATATTCTATTTGTCTTAATTTATTCACATCACCCAGAATAACAAAAACCTTCTTACTTAGTAGCTTATCCTTAACATATTTTGATACATTACGACCTGCTGTTTCGATTTTTTCTTCTAATAAATATGAAAGAATTTTCTTTTGTATACTCTCTAATCCAACTTTTTCTAATTTTTCTCTGACATTTGTCATAAAGAACTTACCTTCAAATTCTTTACAAATTTCTTTAAAAAAGGCTTCAGGTATAGTTGTTTTACTTATACCACCCATGCCCCAAATTCCCACAACACGAAGATCTAACTTTACAATGTTTAATAGTGATTTAACTTTCTTAACTCGTAAATCTATTTCAACTAGGCCTTTCATATCAACCGGGGCAAGTGTCTTTTCCAATTTCTTCAAAATATCTTTGAGAATAACATTTACAAAGTTCTGCATCAGGTCTAATAGATATAATGATAAAATAGAATGAATTAAAATGAACCTTAGATGAATCTTAAAAAGAATAAGAAACATTTTTCTATCAAGAAATAAATAAATAAATAATTTTTTAAAAGCCCATTGTTAAATCAGTTGCCCGTTTTAATAATGGGCGAATAATTAAACTTAGAATATGAAATGAGAAATAATTACTCTAAGTTTAATTATTCTATCAATAAAACAATAGAATAAAAAATATAACATAAAAATAACAAATACAAATAAGATGAATTATTTAAATGAATTAAGGTAAAAATAATTTAGTTAATATTTGTATCACATAACATAAAAGATAAAGTTGGTTTAAGATTTAAGGTTGTGGTTCATATTCATCTTAAAGGATAAAACATGAGGCATATTTATTTGTCCTTTTTATTAGAGCAAAGAGTACATGAGATTTACCTGATTTTGACAGATTCATGCCCAAATAAATACGATGTCTCTTTTAATGCATCCCTCCATTTCTTAACCTTTTGTGGCATCTTCTTATTTCCTTTTAATGCATTTTCCCTTTCTTTGGGAAGGTTAATATAAAAATATGTACATGTTAAACAACATTTGTGTCTTTAATTTAATTAAAGACAAAGAATGTCGATGATGATGATCATCATCATCATCATGATGCACTCATATGTAACTAATGCCAAATTTTGTCATCTAATATCAACTATTAATTTTGTTTTAATGTAAAAAAGTTGCTGAGACCTCTCTTTCTTCCCTTTATATATTAATTGGTTTCCTCTAATGTTATGGAATGCTAATCCTCCTAAAATTATAATTGGATAAGTTAGATGACTTAAATTTAGGGGTGACAATTAAGATAAATGAATCAAATTTGGTCCAATATGAATACAATTCGTTTAATATTTGTTTGACACGAATACGATTCGTTTATTATTTGTATCAATTCTTTTAAATCCAAATACGATTTATTTAAAATACGATTATTTGTTTATTCATTTAAAACACGATTATTCATTTATTCGTTTAGGATTTGATTATTTGTTTATTTATTTAAAACGCAATTATTCGTTTAACTTAGTAATTATCATTTAAGTCTTTAAGATATTAAAAATAGTATATTTTATCAAATATAATATATATTTAATAATTAGATCTTATATTAGGAGTTATTTATAATAAATAAATTTATATTATATAATTTTTTAAATTTATTAAAATATATTCGTTTAAAATACGATTATTAGTTTATTTGTTTAAAATATGATTATTCATTTAATTAATCGTGTTTTGTAGATCAAATACGAATACGACATAAATAATAATTGTGTCAATAAGAAAACAATACGATTATTATTCATTTTAAGATTTTTAAATTTCAATCTGTTTAATGGCATCGAATTCGTGTCAAATAATTGTATCATGTCTAAAATTATTACCCTTAAATTATTATTATTAAATTCTTATGGGCTGAACTATGGATATTCTTTTCCGGGTTAGGCCCGCGCATGAGGCCTTTAAATTTTAGTACCATAGTCGGCTAATCGGCCGCTTGCAATGGTCCCAGTGGGATTTATTAGGCTTCTACGTGGACTGAATCTTCATGGATTGGGTATTGACCCAACACATGGTAATCGGTACGACAAGTCCAACAACTCCGTTATGCCCCAATGCCGAAAAAATTACCTTTTAGGGGCAAAATAGTAATTCAACGACAAACAATTAAAACTCCATTTATACCTTGACATTAAAATATTAATAAATTTTAATTAATTTAAATAAATATATTAATAAAAATTAATGAATATTTTACAAACGGCGGCCAACAGCAAGTCGCCATCATGGCACAACTGTTGGCCACCATCTGTCGAGGGCTAATAAACTCCAAAATAAACTTTTGTGAATATCAATAAGCTTCAAATTTTTTAATTTATACAATGATTTAATTATTTTTAAGAAAAAAGCAATAGAATGAGGTTCAAAGTGATTAAAAAAAGTGGTTGTCTATCTTATGGCTCTGCCACACTAACGGCAAGTGATGGTACAAGACCAATACTGTTGGATAGATTGGTGCCAACTTTGTTAATGTTGAATAAAAATGGAGAACATTTATATCTCTTTTTTCCAACATGAATCAATCACTTGATGGAAAATTTTTCTTAGTACTTATCCATTTCATTTTGAATAAGAGTGACAAGGAAAAATAAATTGTAAACACATGGATGATTTATGAAAGAATTGAAGTAAACATTAAAGACTGATTAAACAATTTGCAACAGTGGTTTACAGGCCGCGGCTGCAGTTTTGGTATGCACTCAGGCAGCTCTCCCGGAATAATAATTCTGCATAAACATTAAACAGAGCACTGTGATCACAAAAACAGATCTAGTAATATTAAACAATGATTGCGATTGGCTGGTTGATTCAATTAATTTTCTGCACATCAACTTTTAGTACTTTTATCAGGCAAAGAATTAAATCACATGGGATATATATACTTGAATGAGACAAATAATTAAATCACATGGGATATATAGATACTATAAAGACTTGCTTTCTTCAGGACTCTTACTTGACCAGTAACAGGCATCTGGTAGAAACACACCCCACCACGAAGCCAAGAGTCATCAAGCCCCCAGCAACAACCAGATCCTTGGCGGCCTTACCAAATAGATAAGACAGAAACCAACTTTGTTCCTGTTGCTTGCCCCGAAAGAGATAGAGAAGACACCTAATAAAAATTTCATCTCTTACATTACAAATTTACAGAACTTACAATACAAAAAAGAAACACATTGACTAATTCATAAAGTACCCAATTTAACATCTTCAAAACATTTTGCTACAACCATCAACTCCACACCATCATAATGTTTTATTGAAACCATTAAAAATATGCTGCCAGAACATATTTGAGAATGAATGGTAAAGAATATCATTAATCTATAATCTTAAGAATATAACAAAGAATCATACGATTTATGTTTAAAACATTTTATCAATACAAGATACCGGCAATGTTGAAATTATTGCACTTAAGAAATTGAAGAGAGGGATTCCTGATAGCAGAGTAGGCAAATCCTGGTTGTGAGAAGAACTGCATTCACAAATACCATAAGATCACTTATATTCTTTTGTACAGTATGACTGTTAAAATCAAAATTCAGCGAATTCATGTTACTGTTCATATCCAAGCATGTATAAGAAGCTCAAGCAACCTCAACTTTACACCTAAATTTTCCCATATACAGATGCGTTTTGCAAGAATTTCTTTGCTCATTTTAAATCAAAGCAACTTGACTCTTCAATATTTGGACTGAAACAAAGGACTGCAAATCAGACTCGAGCAAAATACTGAATCATATTCAAAGACATAACTCTAACATACACAGAGATATCAACTCGAAAACTTGAAACACAAATTAATATTTTTTAGTAGTATGGATTTCGTCTTTTCAAGTCCTAAAAGAAGAGAACATTACCTAACATCTTCCATGTTATTTGGTCTGTTGATGTCAGATTTCTGTCTTCTCTGCTTAATTCTTTCCAGCCGATTGCTGTGATCTTGGTTATAATTTCTATAAAGATTCAGAAAAGGTTTCAATTAGGTCACAAACTTGGTTAGATTGATTCAGTAACTGAGCGTTTTTCAGGACTAAATTCACAATATGTGCAATATAATTAAATGGCCAAACTTACCTCTAAAGACAATTGCCGTCAAGCCCCAAGCAACGAAAAAATTGAGAAAGAAATGAACTTTGTTGCCGAGGAGCGTTGATTTCCTCCTCATCAGAACTGTCAACACTTCCACTCGTGCCAGCCTGATCATCATGTGCTTCAATATGCAATTTCCTGCATTCTTCTTCAGTGGGTGGTTGCATATTTACAGTAAAAGTGTTGGGTTTGGTCTCATTTGGATGAGCATATACTGGACACGCACCGCAACTTTTTACCTGTATTGTTTCTTCAGAACTAGTGTAGAAATCAAATGAGACAGCTGTACGGTAGTCACCATCAGATAGCCCAACATTTGAACAGGGATCAAATCCAAGATAAACATGATCCGACTCATATATTAAGGAGTCATCAAATGGAATGGTAATGATGGTCTTCAAAAGAAAACCCCTACAGACACGTTTGGTTTCAGAGGAAGTCTTGGTGTCAAAATGGTATCGACATTTGACTTTGAAATCACAATGAGCGTGGAAAACTTCTTTAAATCCAATAACAGCACAGAGAGCAAATCCGATGAAGTTTCTGCTACAACAAAGCTGTGGCAATTGAATATTTATTGAAGATCCCAAACTTCGATTGCTGAACCACTAAGGAATACCACTTCCAGGTAAATAAATGCTGATTCCGTATGGTATAAAAGGTTCCTGTAATTTGAAAATCATGAATTCTGATATGATTTAATGGGAAGAAAGACATATAGAGAAACAGAATTAAGTACCTCTTCTTCTTCTCTGTAAAATTGTCTTAGCGAATCAGTTGCCATATGCTGAATCCTTAGTCGTGAATTTGCCAAATTGTTGTTTTCACTTAATTTCATGCAGTTACTAAAATCTAAATTTACTGTGATCCCGTAATTACAGAATTGTTTGGACGCATCTGATTCTTCTAACTCCGTACTGATCCCCATTAATCCTTCAAGACTTTTATTTACCATATGATCAATGTGGGATCTTTTAGATAACATTTCCAATATGGATTCATCTAATTCATCTTCTAGACATGATGGAAGTTCTGGCAAAGACTGAACCTGCTTGCAATCAGTTGCTAATAAATTAAACATACACAATGGAAACTCTGGCAACGATTCAAGCATATTGCATTTGCTTAATTCAAGCCTTTTCATCCGAGTAAGTTGCTTGAAACTTGTAGGTAAACTTATGAAGTTATTTCCCTTTAGATCTAACCGTTCCAGCAAAGATAGACAACCAATATCTTGCGGTATTTCTGTTATACCACAGTCATCCAATTTCAGCACTTTTAAGGAAGACCAACCTGATAATGGAGGCAATACCAAACCTTTGCATCCAGAAAAAGAAAGTTCTTTGAGTTGATTTAATTCTATGATAGAGGATGGTAGTTGGCTGATGCCTGATTCACTTCCATAGATGACATTCAAAGATTTTAAATTCTGCAGTTTCTCTGGCAAAGTATCAAGTTCAAAGCAATGGCACAAGTTCAAAGATTGAAGTCTTTCTACATTCTCAATTGAGGATGGCAGCTCTTTAATTGATGTGTATTCTAAATTTATATGTTCCAAAAGTTCCATTTTCTCCAAGATCTCTGGGAAACTTTCAAGGTTTTTGCAGCAACCAAGATTAAGCTGACGAAGAGATTTCAATTTACAAATGCTAGATGAAAGAATCTTTAGCTGACCGCAAAACTCCATATCTAAGATTTGAAGATATTTTAGGCTCTCAACTAATGAGGGAACTTCTTGTATTGCCGTGCATCTTAAATTTAGCTCCGTTACATTTCCTGAAATCTGTGGGAATTCTGCCAGATTAAGGCAGTAAGACAAATCAATGCTTATTGGAGAGTTAAAATGAATGTTTCGAGGAAAGCATCTAAGACTGCAGCCCTGTAGAGACAAGAAACTGAGATGGCTGAAATTCTGAATGGAGGCCGAAATGAATGGCACATTCGTGCAATCCAAAAGATTTAGTCTCTCGAGATTTGGGGTTTGTGAAGAATAGGGGATCCTAGTGAGATATTGAGAGTGGCGGAGGTCAATTGATTTTAACTCGTAAGCTTTAAATCATATACACAATGAATCAATTAAACTAGCATTAACAAATTTCATAGTTAAATTTTAAATAAAAAATTATACATATTTAGTTAGGGTACAATGTAAATACCTTTTCTCCATACCACAGTTGTTCAACTTTACTGTAAGGCAGGCTAAGTTCAATAAGATGCTCCATATTAAAAGCTATTGGCAACGTACTTAAGGGATATCCATGCCAATGGGAGATATCTCAATTTATCTGAAATATAATTAAGACCTTGTGGAAGATATATTTTAGAGCTCATATTCCTATGATGAAAATCATCAGGAATATAAAATTTGAGCAATCTAAGATTAGGCATATATGCAAAGACTTTAGAATCCAAATGTACATCTCTTATCTTTGACAAATCCAAGAATATGCCTTTAATTGAATTCGTCCCCTGATAAATAAAAAGAACAGTAAAAGTAACAAATAAGTGAAAATGCATAACCTTCTAAAACATTTATCAAATCATTCATACAAATACTCCAAATGAGAAGCACATAGTTATGGATATAGATATGTAGGGAGAGCATCAGTAACCCCCTTTATTTCACACAATTTTTTACCTCAATTATAAGCCATTGAATCTAGATACATCTAAAGATTGAGATTGCATCTGATATATTTATTAATTATAGATGCATTAATTACATAGTCAAATACAATCTCAACTATTGGATGTGCTTAAATCCAACAGCTTACAATTAATGTAAAAAATTATATAAAAAAAAGTTATAAATCGTTCCCCATATATATATATATAATTAAAGAAACTAAACTTAATTAAGCTCTGCATTGCAACATTTTATTTAGTGCTCTCAAGAATATCCTTATTGAGTCACAAAAAATGAAAAGTGCATAATTGAATTCTTATCCAACAATTACATATAAAATAAAAGAAAGAGAAATTGAGAGATACCCTGAAATTTGTGGAAACAGGAGATTTCCTTGAAACTTGAGGGATGACAATACCCCTCAAGTTTGAAGCAAGTAAAAATACCCCTCAGACTTGTTTAGTTATTATCATTTTCATCTCTAACCTTTTAGGGAATAACAAAATAAGATATAATTGTTTAAATTATAGCAGTTTAGTTGCCATTATTTTTATGGTATTATTCACAATACGCAGTACGAACTAAATCATCAAAATTAAAAAATTATTTTTAATTTATTAATAGAGAAGAAAATACTATTTTAAAAAAAAATTCTAAACAATAAGAGAGTATTTGACTTTTTCCCAAACTTCATAGGAGTATTTATCAATTTCCTTAAAAGAAATTAAAAATAATTATGCTCACTTTATTTTTATTTAGGACATAAATGATATCCTTATGATGCCATAACCTACTACGTTTTCCTGGCTCTTCTTCTGACTCTTGGCGAACAATTTCTCGACCCATATCTTGCAATAGATCATGCATATCTAATTTGGTGTCTGATATTGTTACAAGTGACTTATGAACCAAGAGATCTAGTCCATTATCTCTTAAATAAGGGTCATCAAAAATAGATGTCACATGATCTTTGTTATAACCTTTGAAGAAACATGCAATGTCAAGAAACATATCCTGCGTTTTCTTATCTAATTCATCATAAGTAACTTTGAGAATCCTATAAGTATCAGAGTCAGGAATTTGCTCCAAGTAGTCTAATGCTTTTTTCCAATCTGGTTTGCTCTTCTTATAAAAGAAGGAACCCAACACTTTAAGAACTAATGGATTGCCTTTTGCATAGCACAGTACTGTATTCGAGAGCACCATCCAATCTCTAGGGCATTCTTTTTGCCTAAATGCAAAAGTACAAAAATGCTTTAGAGCTTCATAGTAGTTCAATTCCTCGACATGATAAATGTGATCCACTCCAAATTTATGAAGAACTTCTTTATCTCTTGTGGTTATAATAATTCTACTTCCTGGACCAAATTGACCAACCTCATTTGTTATGTCTTCTAATTGTCTTAATTTGTTCACATCATCCAAAATAATTAAAACCTTCATGCTTCGAAGCTTATCCTTATTATATTGTGGAATATTAGGACCTCCTACTTCAAGCTTTTCTTCTAATAACTTTGAAAGAATTTCCTTCTGTATAGTTTCTAATCCAACTTTTTCTGATTTTTCTCTTATATTTTTCATGAAGAATTTACCTTCGAATTCTTTCGAAATTTGGTTAAAAAGAGATTCAGCAATGGTTGTTTTTACCTATACCACCCATGCCCCAAATTCCCACAATTCAAAAATTTGAGTTTCCAAGGTCTAGCAATGATTTAACTTTCATAATTCGTAAATATATTCCGACTAGCCCTTTCATGCCAACCGGGACAATTATCTTTTCCAATTTCTTCGAAACATCCTTGACAATTATATCTACAAGTTCGGCATCAGGTCTAATAAATACAACAATGAAAAAGAATGAGTCAAAATAAACTTCAAAAGAATCTTAAGAAACATTGTTATTAAAAAATAAA
Source organism: Azadirachta indica (assembly GCA_022749755.1). Classification (NCBI taxonomy): domain Eukaryota; kingdom Viridiplantae; phylum Streptophyta; class Magnoliopsida; order Sapindales; family Meliaceae; genus Azadirachta; species Azadirachta indica. Next base: position 10,253,689 of record CM040441.1, on the reverse strand, counting down.
TAAATTTTATGACAAGCCTATGTTCAAATCGGTTCTCCCATTTAATATAGTATGAATAAATGGGTGAATAAATTTAATTTCTTAAAATTATGAATATATATAGAAATAAGACCTAATATTATATTGTTATTTTTATTTAAAAATAGGAACTTAATAAAATGCATCAAATAAGATTGTTTTATAACTTACACAAATAATCAACATAAACTAGTAAAATAAAATATTATAACTTTTAATTTATTTGTTCTTTCTAATCAAAGGAAATATATAGTAAGTGAGGTTTACCTAATTTTCCCAGACTCATATCCAGATAGATATGATGCCTTTTCCAGTGCATTCCTCCATTTTTGAACTTCCTCTGGCATCTTCTTAAACTTTTTTACAATCTCCCCAAAAGCTTTGCCAAAGCTTCCAGTCTGCTTTCTCACATCAGATGGATGAATGTGATAGAAAACTGGTATAACAATTTGACCATTCATTTTCTCACACTCAAGAATCTTTAGCAACTCATCCAAACACCATTTAGAATTAGCGTAGTGCTCTGAGAAAATGATTATTAAAATCTTTGAACTTTCAATTGCTAAATTCAAAAGATCATAGAAATTCTTTCACCTTTATGAATACCTTCGTCATCAAGGAATGTGTTTATCTTCTTCCTTTCACTCAATTCTTTAAAAAGATGACTAGTGAAATTATCACGGGTATCCTCCCCTCTGAAACTTAGGAAGACATGATAATTGGCTGAAAGAGTAATGCTTGAAGATGATGATGAGACTGCAATAGCCATAATGAAAGTTTTTTGAGCTCTACTTTGCGGCAGAAATTGATAATAGATGTATGTAAGAGCTTTGTACTATTATATGAATTTCCTTAATGTTTCCTGTGACTTTCGTAGATAATTTTAACTTGATTTATTTATGTTATGTTCTCGAAGAAACCATAAAATATTTCTAAAAGATCATGTTTTCTCAAGAAAGTCGGTAAAATGTTATTGTCATAATTTCAACTCTTCGGATAGTTAAATGATTCTAACAAAATAATGTTTTCTCAAGAAAGTTGGTAAAATGTTATTGTCATAATTTCAACTCTTTGAATACACCTTCCTTTAATATTAAACAACCAATGATGTTTTCAATCAATGACGAAGATGATGATGATGATGATACAGACATATATATATAATTTTCTAACATGACTTTCCTTCTCACGGGCTAATTAATGAGTTATTTATCTTCTCGGGTAAAAATCAAAAGCAACAAAATCTCAGCAGACATGGCCATCGTTTTACAGAGTTTTCTAATATATATTGGTCCTCTTTATCAGCTTGATATCGTTTTAAATGCGTTTTTTAAGGATAACTCTATATTTTATTGAGAAATAAGATCTGACATAAGTGAAATTTAAGGATAATTCTATATTTTTTTTTGGACATTTTACATGTACTTCCTTTCAATAGAATTTCAGTTAAATTTGACTGGGAACAAATGTTTGTCGACTACGACTTTTCTTCCTGAGGCATGAAAAGAGGAAGAAAAGACCTAATAACAATTTAATCTCTTACATTACAAAGTAACACAAATTACAACATAAAACACACACGTTGACGGAATCATAAATTACCCAATTTAACATCAAAACATTTTGCTACAACGAAATATTTGGGAAAGAAATGAATGTGATACATATCCTTTTTCTTCCTCTTTCTTTCAAGGTTTTTTTATTTAATATTTTTTTTAATTTATTTTTTAGCTTCCTTTTAAATAGAAGCAAAAAATTATAAAACTATGGGCTCTTCCTTTGTTCCTTTAATCAAGATTCAAAAATTTTTAGATAGAAAAGTTTTCTCACAATAGCAGGTAGATTAGATAGAAGGTTTTTTTGGACATTAATTTACATGCCCCTCAATAGCATTTCATTGCACATGTAAGTTAATGTCTATAAAAACTTCTATCTAATCTACCCGCAATTGTGAGAAAATTTTTGTATTTTAAATTCACAACATATGCAATGTAATTAAATGACCAAACTTACCTCTACAGACAATTGCAGTCAATCCCCAAGCAACGAAATATTTGGGAAAGAAATGAACTTTGTTGCTGAGAAGCGTTGATTTCCTCCTCACCAGAACCCTCAATACTTCCACTTTCAGTAGTAGTTCCACTCGTGCTGGCCTCATCATGGGCTTCAATATCCAATTTCCTGCATTCTTCTTCAGTTAGTGGCACCATATTTACTGTAACAGTATTGGGTTTGCTCTCAATGGGATGTGCATATATTGGACAAACCCCGCAAATTTTCACTTTTACAGTTTCTTCATTGTGAATAGAGAAATCAACGGAGATAGCTGCAAGGTGGTCGCCATCAGATGGCCCATCATGTGAACAGGGATCAAATCCAAGACAGACATGATCCGACTCATAATTTAAGTCCCCAAAGATATCGTTATTCAGAGTCTCAAGGAAGAAACTCCTATAAGCACATGTGGCTTCAGAGAAAGGGGTGCTTTCAAAACGGTAATCACATTCAACTACGAAACCGTCAAATTTACCACCGTGCAGAACTTCTGTAGATGCAACACCTACACATAGAGCAAATCCGATGAAGTTTCTGCTACAACAAAGCTGTATTGACGTTCCAGAACTTTTATTGCTAAACCCCTCAAGAATTCCACTTCCAGGCAAACAAATACCGAATACAAGTGTTTTACGAGTATCCATCTGTAATTTAAAAATCATGAAATTATGATATTACATAACGGGAAGAAAGATACATAGAGAAAGATAATTACGTACCACTTCTTCTTCTTCTTCTTCCTCTTCTCTTCTTCTTCTTCTTCGAAGAATCGTCTTAGAGATGCAACTGCCATATGCTGAATCCATAATTGTGAATCTGCCAAAATGTTGTTTTCATTTAATTTCATGCAGTTGCTAAAATCTAACACCGCTAACTCCACACCGGTCACGACAGCGTCCTGGGATTGTTTGCATGACATTTCCAGTATGGATGCATGTAATTCATCTTCTGGACGTGATGGAAGCTCTGGCAAATACTGGAGCTGCTCACAGTTCGCTTCATCTAACTCAACTATACACGGTGGAAGCTTTGGCAATGACTCAAGCATACTGCAATTTTATGTACAAATTGTACAAATAAAAAGAACTACTTTTTCTAGAAGAAGTAAGTATTATTCACTATAGATAAAAAAAGTTGACTTCATCTCTGATATAAATTGAAAAGCTAAAAGCTTTAAAAATATAAAAATTTCTAGAAGGATGGAGGCTGTATACTGAGAGATTTAGTATTTAGTCTCTCAATATAGACATGAGATCTGAGATAAAATACTAATATTTGGAATAGACAAATTCTTGTAAGGGAAATGGTGACATCTATTTGAAATTAGGCATAATTACGGTTTGAAATGAGAGGAAAAATTACTTAAACTGTAGTTATAATAATTTTTCACGTAATGAAGTTTTCTCATCTGTCTTGACAGTCGTGCTTTTTCTTCAATATAGTAGTGTTCGACCTAAATACTAATGTTGTGTGGATGATATTTTTCCTTATCTACATTAATTTTATCTATTACTTATTCGATATTTTTGTCCCAGAGTACTATGGGCGGGACTACTCAAAATCTTTCTTTCTTCTTGATTCTTGTGAATAGAATTCAGATGTTAAATTATACGTTAAAATCCTCAATCCGACTTAGAATTAAACAACTAGATTCAATTTTGAAAATGTAATCGATTTGAATTAAACCAAAGCAGAATAAACAAACGAATGAAAATTGAGCACAACAATTTCATTTCAATTTCGATTTCAGTTTTATTTTTTTTATTTTAATCCAAATCAAAAAATTGCTTTTTTTTTATGTAAATACTTATAATATTTATGAATAGAAGTACTCATATCATCTAATCATTTATAAATGACTGATGTGTATATTGAAAAATTTTAATAGTAAATGGCCTTTTAGAGATTAATGTTAATATATGTTACTAAAATTTAGAGTATAATTTCTCAGCATGAGTTGGCACTTGAAAATTTTAAAATATGTTACAAGAAGTAATAAAACATAATTTCTTTTTGACATATATGACAGCTATTAAGTGAGATTCCTGAAACAAACCTTAAAAATATTATATTGATATCTTCTGATTTTTGTTCCTAATTGTCTTTAACTTGTTTGACTCCGGGTTGTCTTACCAATTTTTATTCTTGAAAGTTGGTACTTGTTTTTTATTTTCCTTTTTTAATTTAAAATCTGTATTTTTATTGAATATAAATTAACCACGCAATCTTTAATTTTTATTTTTATTTTTATATATGTTTACATATTTAGGTTTAATGTTTTTTTTTTTTTAGTTGGGGAAGAACATCTTTCCTTTTTGCTCCAAAAAAATTTTAAGTATCTTTGTTTTGACTTGTTCAGTTTAGTTATTGATAATGTTTAGCGAAATATTATTTACAGTAAATAAGTTGTGACCTTTGTTATTACAAAATGTTAACTGATATTATATTATTATTGTGTTTATTTAGGCTTTCACTTATAGTTGATTACGATTTGCGGGTGAGCTTTTTTGCTAGGAATTTTGTTTGGCAATCTTGGTCATTTTAAAGCTAATAAGGTGTTGTAAAAAAGTTTTTTTGATCTAATTTATTTAAATAGGTAAATAAAGAAAGGGCCGCTAAAAGAAAATAAGAAAAAATAAATTATCTTCTTGCATTGTTTTAAATTTGTAAAATTAAAACATTTATCATAAAAATTAAAGTATTTAATAGAAAGCTAATATGTTGGTTTTATACGATACGAAATAAAAGCATTTAATAGGATTATTTTGGAGAGAGAAAATTGAAAAACTACAGGCCAAGTCTACCACCAGTTTCCGGTACGTACTCAGGCTCTGGCAGCTCCTAATTAAATTGGATTTATTCTACATGAACATTAAAACAGAGCACTCTGTTTAGGAAACAGATCTAGCAATTGGCTGATAGATTCTTTAATTTTACGTATATCAATTTGTAATTCTGGAATTAGCCAAAGAATTAAATCATATGAGGCGACAGAAATTCTAAAATAACGACTTTTTATCTCTATCTATGTATTTAACCACAACCTGAGATGAGAACAATGCGGAAAATGAGGCAATAATGTATTGATTTCTTTTGGTTCCAACGCTGATAACTATGTATCAAATAAGATACAATTGTAATGGACAAATCTGTTTGCAAAACGTAGAAACCCTCCCTGAACTGACATCTTAAAAGGGAGAAAGAAAAATGGGAAAAAAAAAAAGGAAAAGGGGCTTTCTATGACTTTATTTACATTTTCACAACACAGGATAAAAACCAAAACAAAAAACCAAAAAAGTAATACAAGTTAAGGCTTGCTTCCGTCAAGACTCGTGCTTGTTTTCTTGCTCTTCAAATCATTTACCCGAAGTTCGTTTTTCCCACCAACAGCTTTCTTGGTGTAGAAATACACCCCAAAGGCAAGTGTCGCGAAGGCCCCAGCAACTACTAGATTCCTGGTCTTACAGAACATTTGAGAGAGAAACGAACGTTGTTGCTGAGGAGCGGTGATTTCCTCCTCATCACGCCTGTCAATACTTTCAGTAGTAGCTCCACTTGTGTCGGCCTCATCATGGGCTTCAACATGCAATTTCCTGCATTCTGTTTCAGTTGGTGGCACCATATTTACTGTAAAATTATTGGGTTTGGTCTCAACGGGATTTGCATATATTGGACACCACCCACAACATTTCACTTTTCGCTCTTCTGAAGCTTTAAATTTCGATGTTGACGCTTCTACATGTTCTTCGTCTAAAATCGAAAATTTAGCGGAGATAGTTGTAAGGTGGTCACCGTCAGGTAGCCAACCGCCTGAACTGGTACTAAATCCAAGATAGACATGATCCGAGTCAAAAATTAAGCCTTGATCATCCGAAATCCAGAAAAGAAAACTACCGTCAACACATGTGGATTGAGAGAAAGGCTTGGTGATTTCAAAACGGTAATCACATACGACATAGAAAACGTCAACTTCACCGCCGTGCGAAACTTCTGTAGATGCAATAACTACACAAACAGCAAATCCAATGAAGTTTCCGCTACAACAAAGTTGTATTGAAGATCCTACACTTTTATTGCTAAACCACTCAGGAATTCCACTTCCAGGAAAACGAATGCGGAATGAAAATGGTTTACCAGTATGCTCCTGTAATTTAAAAATCATGAATTATGATACTACGTAATGAGAAGAACAATATATAGAAAAGGACGATTTCGTACCTCTTCTTCTTCTTCTTCATCTCCTTTGAATAATCCTGTTAGTCTTAGAGATGCAACTGCCACATGCTGAATCTTTGATTGTGAATCTGCCAAAATGTTATTTAATTTCATGCAGTTACCGAAATCTAACACCGTATTCAGGACATCGTAACAACAGCTTTGTTTGGTTAAAATTTCCAGTATGGATGCATCTAAGTCATCTTCTAGACGTGCTGGAAGCTTTCGCAAAGATTGGAGCTGCTTGCTGTTCAATGCTTTGAAATAACGTAGACATAATGGAAGGTCTGGCAATGATTCAAGCATACTGCAATCTCCTAATGTTAGCGATCTAAGTCGAGAAAGTTGCTTGATACTCGTAGGTAAACTTACGAAGTTATTTTCATCTAGATATAACCGTTCCAACGAAGATAGACAGCCAATATCTTGCGGTACTTCCGTTAGACCGCAGTCAACTAATTCCAGCGTCTTTAAAGAAAACAAACCTGATAATGGAGGCACTACCAAACCTCTGCATCTAGAAAATTTGGGTTCTTCGAGACGGTGTAGTTCGGTTAAATAGGATGGCAGTTGACTGATGCCTGATCCCTCTCCATGGATGGACTTCAAATATTTTAAACTCCGCAGTTTCTCCGGCAAAGTATCAAGTTGAGAGCAATTGTACAAGCTCAAAAGTCGAAGTCCTTCTGCATTTTCAATTGAAGACGGCAGTTCTCTAATTTTTGTGCTATTTAAACCAATGTGTTCCAAACTTTCCATTTTTTCCAAGATCTCTGGGAAACTCTCAAGCTTTGAGCAAAAATTAAGATTAAGCGAATAAAGAGATTTCAATTTACAGATGCTAGTTGAAATAATTTTCAGCCTTCCGCAACAACTGAGACTTAATGATTTCAGATATGTTAGGCTCTCAACCGATGTAGGAACTTCTTCTATTGCCGTTCCGCCTAAATATAGGCCCGTTATATTTCCCGAAATTTGTGGAAATTTTTTCAAATTAATGCAGTCGGACAAATCAATGGATATTGGGGAGCTAAAATGTATGTTGAGTGGAAAGCGCCTAAGACTTCTGCAGCCTGCCAGAGACAAGCGGCCAAGATTTTCGAAATTCTGAATGGAGGACGGAATGCAAAGTAACTTTGTGCAATTCAAAAGATTCAGTCCCTCAAGCTTTGGGACTTCTGAAGAATCCGGAATCCGAGTGAAATATGGAGAGCAGTGGAGATCAATTGATTTTAACTCGTAAGCTTTCTGTAAAAACATACAAATAATCACTCAATTAAATTACCATTAACAAACTGTATGATTAAATTTCAAATTAAAAAAAAGTATATTTGGTTGGGCTCAATGTAATACCATTTTTGTATGCCACAACTGTGCAATTTTACTGTAAGGCAGGTTGAGTTCGACAAGATTCTCTGGATTAAATCTCATTGGCAATGTTTTTAAAGGATATCCGTGCCAATGAAGATATCTCAACTCATCTGGAAGGTAATCAAGACTTTGCGGAAGATGCACTTTATAACCTATATGCAAATTATAAAATTCATCCTTGGAATCATAGAATTTAAGAATTCTAAGATTAGGCATAGTCGCAAAGACTTTAGAATCTAAATCCACATGATCACATATTTTTGATAAATTCAAGAATATACCTTTAATGAGATCTGTCCCCTGAAAAAAAAATAAAGAAAGAATGATAATAATGATAAATAAGCAAAAAATGCATAAACTTTTTTTAGAAAAGTTTTATTATTCTAAATAATAAAAACTAAAAGAGAATAATTTGATTTTTTTATCCTACATCTATATATAGAGCAAAAGAGATTAAAATTATTTAGGCTCTGAATTACCTTATTTTTTGTTAATACACGAAGAATATCCTTATGATCCCACAATCTGCTACATCTTCCTGGGTCTTCTTCTGATTCTTGACGAACAATGTCTCTGCCCATTTCTTGTAACAAATCATGCATTTCTAACTTATTGTTTGATACTGTGACAAGTGACTTACGAATCAAGATACCCAATCCATTATCTCTTAAATAAGGGTCATCCAAAAAGGATGTGAAATGATCTTTGTCGTCACCTCTAAAAAAACATGCAATATCAAGAAACATATTATGCAATTTCCTATCTAATTCATCGTAACTGACCTTCAAAATTCTATAAATATCAGTGTCAGGAATTTGCCCTAAGTAGCTCACTGCCCTTTCCCAATCTGGTTTATTTTTCTTAGAAAAGAAGGAACCCAACAACACTTTAAGAACTAATGGATTACCTTTTGCAAAATCCAGGACCTTCATTGAGAACTCCATCATGTCTTTAGGGCATTGCTTTGTGCTAAATGCAAAATTGCAGAAGTGCTTCAAAGCTTCACGGTGGCTTAACTCCTAAACCTGATATACTCGCTCCACTCCAAATTCATCAAGCACATTTTTGTCCCTTTTGGTTATAAGAACTCTACTTGCTGGACCAAGCCGATTAATTCCTCTAGCTAGATATTTTAATTGCATTGGTTTATTCACATCATCCAAAACAATGAAAACCTTCTTGTTTCGAAGTTTATCCTTAATATATCCTGATATATTATAACCTTCTACCTTAATATTTTCTTCTAATAAATGAGAAAGAATTTTCTTTTGTAGATTTTCTAATCCTACTGTTTCTGATTTTTCCCCAACATTTTCCACAAAAAACTTACTTTCAAAATCTGTCGAAATTTGATTAAAAAGAGTTTCAGCAATTGTCGTTTTACCTATACCACCCATGCCCCATATTCCCACAATTTGAAAATCTGATTTTCCAATGTCTAACAATAATTTAACTTTATTAATTCGCGAATCAATTCCAATTAGACCTTTTGTATCATTTGGGACAATTATTTTTTCTAATTTTTTCCAAATATCTTTGACAATTACATCTACAAGTTCAGCATCACACCTAATAGACAAAACAATAAAAAAAAAATGCGTCAAAATTGAATTCTATTTAAAATATTAAAAAATCGAGTAGATCAATAAAATAAAAATTTTATAACTTATAAAAATTAAAATGAAATATTATAATTTTAAAAAAAATGGATAGAGGCAAAATTACCAAAAAAAGAAATATTTTTATTTTTCTTCTCTTATTAGAAGAAATAAAAGATGAGAATAACCTGATTTTGGTAGATTCATGTCCAGATAGATACGATGCCTTTATCAGTGCATCACTCCATTTATGAACTTTTTCTGGGTTCTTTTTGAACTTTTTTGCATTGTCCTCAAAAGCTTTTCCAAATCTTCCCGTTTGCCTTCTCACATCAGATGGATGAACTTTGTAGAAAACCGGGATAACAATTTGACCATTTCTTTCTTTGCATTCAAGAATCTTGATGAGCTCACTTAAATACCATTCGGAATCACCGTAATGCTCTGAAAAAATGATGACTGAGATCTTTGATCCTTCAATAATTGAATTCAAAAGATCAGCAGAAATCTTTTCTCCTTTTTTAATGTCTTTGTCAAAAAATGTATTTATTTTCTTTCTTTCACTCAGCTCCTTAAAGAGAAAGCTAATAAAATTGTCACGAGTATCCTCTCCTCTGAAACTCAGAAAGACATGATAATTGGCCGATGATGATGATGAAGATGCAGTAGCCGTAATGATAGTATTTTGCAGCAGAAGTTGAAGTGATAGTCTAGTAGATATATGTGAGACTAAACTGAGTTAATTGATTATATATAGAAGAGCTTTGAAACTACGAATATGAATTTCTCTCTCCCTTTCGTCGAGGTATCCTATAACTTTCGTAGTGGTTCTCATTCAATTTCTACGTCCTTTCCTTTAGGTTTCCCGAGATAATAATATCCTAATGTAGTGAATGGGAGCATTCTGATTGGTAAATGATTTATCTATATTCCTGGATTCCAAAATTGGGATGACAATTTTTCAAACATCCCACTACTACCCAACAGACAAGTCAAAAGTTCCAAAAAAAAAAAGATCAAAAGCATGATTTAGATGAAAATTTTCTAAACACCCCAGTAAACAAGTTAAAATAAAATAAAAATCAAAAAATCAAAAGCAAGATTGAGATGATGATTCTTCACACACCCGGTCCACCACTGTCTCCCAAGTCCAAAGTGAAAATGTCAAAAAAGCAACATTGATTTCCACTCACCCTCCTTTAATAATATTACCTTTTAGCCCCTTATATATAAAAAAATCAAATAAAATTAAAAAAAAAAAAAAAAAAATTTTAAGCCCCTTTAGCCCTTCCTATGATACAACTTTTTTCGTGAAAAATATAATATTGAGTAACGGAAAGGTTTTTTACTTCAAATTTATTTGTAATTTTAATAGTTTCTAGATTTTTATTTAGATGAAAAATAAAAACTATTAGCTCCACACGATTTTTTTTCTTTTAACAAAAACAAATTGTACATATGTATGTTTGTATAAATAAATTCTTTTGTATTTAAAAGATTGTCTCTCTATCATACATGGTTTCTCAATTTCATGATAACAATAAAAATAATATGCACCAATACTATATTTCTCAAGTAATCTATTGAATTTGAACACTTTAAATAATTTATTATTTATTCATTGGACGATGAATTTTTACTATTTTTAAAACATTGATTATGTAATTATCATGCAATCAATAAATGACACATTAGTTGAGCCAAAATAGTTGGAATAAATGTATCAAACGATATTAATCTTAAAATATATACCAATCTCTTGTAAGTACAATTGAATTTTTGGCAATTTAATTTTTAAATTATTTTCTTGTTTTGAAATCTATATCTTAAAATTTTTTAATTTTTTTAACCTAAAAATAAATTTTGAATGTTATACAAAATATGTTTGTAAATATTAAAAATATTGAAATATTACTTTTTTTCTATTTATGTTCTAGTTATTAAAAATTAATTTTGGATCACAAACAAGGCCTAGCTATGACAAAAAATGCTTTTTATAAACATAGGTCCATGGTTTTAAATACTTTATCATGGATGCTAATTGCCCCAAGAAATCCTTCTATATAGACCAATTTTCAAGTCCAAAGTGGTGGGGGACACTTAGCACGATAACTATAGTAAAGAAATATAAAATAGGGTTTGGATGGAGTTGGTTTACAAATAAGTGCGGTGCATTTAAAATAATATCACACTGATTTCTGCTTACAATATTAACGAAAAACAATATATTTTTTTTAATTATTTTTCTAAATTTTTATCCATATCAGTAAATGAATTTTGCAATAGCATGAAAATTCTAAAAATAGCCACCTTTCTAAATTTATTGGATATGTTAAACTTTAAGAACCCTATATCACTATAAGAAAATAATTTTTTTGCGATGGTAATTAAAAGTCACAAAATAAAACTGATATTTTAAATATTAATATTAACTAATTTGTAATTTAAAAATGTGAACCTAAAAACTTAAATATGACTAGTTTATAAAAAAATAACGTGAAAAGTTATTAAATTTGTATTTTAAATAATGTAAAGAACTTATCATTTTAGCATAATAAAATTTATCTTAAGTATAAATCAATTAGTTTGGGGCACAGCTAATACTTCTAAACTATCCTAAGTTCAAATAACAATAGAGAGTAGATTTGGTATTTTATTAATTATGGTCGAAAGGTTTTGTACTTCCATTTGGTACAATTTTAGAACTATCTCAAATGTAATAATATAACTAAAAACATAATAACTGTGATTGATAAAATATTGTAACGTTATTTGCAACATGTATTAAGAAAATATTCTCTTGTGATAAAAAATAAGACACAAATTTCTTATTTGAAAAAATAAATGATAAAAATAATTTATCACTCTCTTCATGACATATATTAATTAACTTATTAATATTCAGTTTTTTTCATTATTAATTAATTATATCTTATTACTTGACTTTTTTTATAACCTAAACTTTAATACACATCAATTATTTCGTTATTAATTAATTATCCTTTATCATTTGACTTTTCTTATAACCTAAATATAAGTACACACCATTCCTCAAGATTATTACTCGTTATTTACTTATTAATTTTGTTGTACATTGTGCTAATTATATTTTATTTTATATTTGTGTCTAATATATCAATATAGGTAGAATAGAACTATTTTTTTAATTTATTTTCAAATCACATCAGGTTATTTCAATAATTATTATAAAAAAAAAAAGCAATAAGAGAAAAAAAAATTAAATAACATCTAAGTATAGTTAATTAATAAATTGACTTTTCATATTTTACATAATTTTGTTAAAACTACCTTTTCAAATATTTTTTTAACACCAAACGAACACGTTTCTCACATTTTTTGAATTTAAAAATACTAAAAGCAGTTTTTCAAAAATAAAGGGTCCTTAGCATTATAGCAACAAAATTTTTCTCTATTCTCAACCATATATATATATATATATATATATTAATTTTTTAGATGAGCCCATTTAAAAATCATAAGTATATTTTTTCTATCTATCAAATAATTATTCTTTTAATTAGGACCAAGGAAAAAAAAAAAGAAGCAATACATTGAATTCGAATTTGTTTTCTGAAAATGCTGCATTAATTTGATTTGTGAGAGGGATAGCGACTATGATTGGCGATTTCTTTATTATACTTCTTATTACATTTTTTGAATTGTATTTATTATTGTCGCAGAAAATTCTGCCTTCTAACAGATGATTAGTGAGTACTATATACGCATTTGATGGTACCCTTACATTTAATATAAACAATCATTTTTAGTTGACACTACGGGTGAAGTTTCAAGCTTTAGTAAAAGAAAAAAAAATTAATTACGAGTAGATTTCTCCATATTTTATAAATACTATGGTTATACTTAGTACAAGTATAAATTATATCATACAATATTTGTGAATTTACATTTTGATATTACAAATATTATAGTTTACGATATTTAAAGAGCAAGAGAGAGAGAGGGCGTGAAAATTAATTTTAGTTAATATAAAAAATAATTATACCAAAAAAAAATGTTGTATTGCATATTACTTTTTGTGAATTTGGCCATTCGTATTATGCTGTAATTAAACATAGTCTAAGCATAAAATATAATTTAAACTAGTTTTAATTTGTAAATATTATATACTTTTATACTACAAAAATGATTTTTTCACAATGTAGAAAAAAATAAATTGTCATTATTATGAAGCAATGTATCATAATTAAGGACTATATAAGTATTGAAATATTTTAATTTTTAATTGTTTTATGATTTTTAAATTTTGTATTAAATATGTTGTAGAATTTAAAAATTCTAAAATATATTTGTACAAAAAAATATTGAAAATATATTTCTGATTTCTATATTATATTCTAATTTTTAAAAAAATTGTACTCCCACTGATGCTAATGTCCCCTGTACTTTTGCTATACAAGTATACAACCCTCGTTTCTAATTAATATAGTCCAGATGTACTTAGTAAATCATGTGGAGCAGTTAGCTTTACCTTTCTTATGCTAACACAGACTGGCTTTTTTAACATTACTAATTTAAATTATGTGATTATATTGTTCTAAATTATAAATTTCTTAATATTTACTAGGAAATTTACAATATTTGATATAAAATTGATGGGTTTGATTCTTTTATATGGTAGAAAATAAATTAATTTGATAAAAAATTTAAAGAAAGAAATTATTTCAAAATTTTTTTTTTATTTAAACAAGATGCGACACTTTTTATTTTTTTCTATTTAAACTTGTGTTATAAAAAATACGTATTTTGATTTATATAAAAATTCGATAATAAGCTAAATTCAAGATTTTATACAAAATTTTTAGAGTTGTATTGAAAGTTTAGTTAATTAACTAATATGATATCATCACTCTATCTCAAAAATTATTATTCATTTTATACTTGTGAAAATATGAATATTCAATTATTTTATTATTATTAATTAATTATATCTGATATTCAATTATGTATAATTTACCTAAGCTAAAATAGTTGAAATAAATGCATCAAATGATATTACTCTTAAAATATATACCAATCTCCTGTGAGTTACAATTGAATTTTTTGTAATTTAGTTTTTTAATTATTTTCTTGCTTTGAAAGATATATCTTAAAAATTTTTAATTTCTTAATCTAAAAGTAATTTTTGAATGTTATAAAAAATAAGTTTGTAAATATTAACAATATTGAAATATAACTTATTTTTTAACTATGTTCTAATTATTCATTAAGTTACGTGAAGTAATTCTCAGAAAAAAATATTTAATAACAAGAGAATTCAAGGAAACAGAGCATTATATATTCGATGTATTGTTGTATTAGCGTCCAAGATATAGCAATCGGATTCTTTTTTTTTTTAAATGCAATTAGAAGTAATGAATTAAGATTACATCTTTTGCTAATTATCAATCAAAAAAATTAAGTATTTCTGTTAAGTTTTATTGTTTACAGTTTTTGGTTAAATAAATAATAGTATTTATTGTATAAAGAGTCGTGACTTTGTTATTGCGAAATATTAACTAATATTATGTTATTATTGTGCCTATTTTTAGGTTTTGACTTTTAATTGACTATGATTTAAAGGGGAGCTTCTCTGCTAGCAATCGTGTTTGGAAATTAGGGTCATTTTTTTAAGAGAGAGCAACTAGGATCATGTTAAAACTAATAAGATGTTGTAAAATTTTTTTTAATTTAATATATTTTAATGGCTAAATAAAGAAAGAGCTGTTATAAAGGATATAAAATAAAATAAAGCAAAACTTGTTCTTGCATTGTTTTAAATTTGTAAAATTAAAAATTTATTATAAAAACTAAAATATTTAATAGAAAGTTAATATGTTTGGTTGTATATATGATAGGAAATAAGTCATTTAATATGATCATTTTCGAGAGAGAAAGTTAAAATAGTTTGCAAGTCAAGCCAGCCAGTTTTTGGTACGTGCTCAGGCTCAGGCAGGTTCCAATTAAATAGCATTTATTCTAAATGAACAATGATACAGAGCACTCTGATTAGGAAACAGATCGATCTACTAATATTGAATAGAAATGCTGGCAATTGGCTGAGTGATTCTTTAATTTTATGTATATCAATTTGTAATCCTGGAATCAGACAAAGAATTAAATCATATGACTTGACAGAAATTCTGAAATAACAACTTTTTATCTCTATGTATATATTTAACGACAACCTAAGATGAGAACAATTCTGAAAGTGAGACAAAAATGTATTGATTTCTTTTGGTTCTAATGCTGATAACTATGTATCAAATAAGATACAGTTGTAATGGACAAATCTGTTTGCAAAACATAGACACCCTCCCTGAACTGACATCTTAAAAGAGAGTAAGAAAAATGAGAAAACGAAAAGAGGCTTTCTATGACCTTGTTCTTGATTTACATTTTCACAACACAAGATAAAAACCCAAAAAAAAAAAAAAAAGTATAACAAGTTAAGGCTTGCTTTCTTAAAGACTCTTGCTTGTTTTCTTGCTCTTCAAATTACTTACCTGAAGTTCATTTTTACCACCAACAGCTCTCTTGGTGTAGAAATACATCCCAAAGGCAAGTGCCGCCAAGCCCCCGGCAACTACTAGATTCCTGGTCTTACAGAATATTTGAGAGAGAAACGAAATTTGTTGCTGAGGAGTGGTAATTTCCTCCTCATCAGGTCTGTCAGTACTTCCACTTTCAGTAGAAGCTCCACTTGTGCCGGCCTCATCATGGGCTTCAACATGCAATTTCCTGCATTCTTCTTCAGTTGGCGGCACCATATTTACTGTACAAGTATTGGGTTTGGTCTCAATGGAATTTGCATATATTGGACACCACCCACAACATCTCACTTTTAGCGCTTCTGGACCTACAAACGAGAATTTAGCGGAGATGGTTGCAAGGTGGTCACCATCAGGTAGCCAATCACCTGAACGGCGAAGAAATCCAAGATAGATATGATCCGAGTCCAAAGTCGAGTTTAAATGCGGATCGAAGAACAAGAAAATACCTTCACCATATGTGGATTGCGGGAAGGGCTTGGTGATTTCAAAACGGTAGTCACAAGAGAGAACGAAACAGCCAGTATCACGGCTGTGCCAAACTTCTGTAGATGCAATAACTACACAAACAGCAAATCCAACGAAGTTTCCACTACAACAAAGCTGTATTGAAGATCCTAAACTTTTATTGCTAAACCACTCAGGAATTCCACTTCCAGGCAAAAAAATGCTGAATACAAGTTGTGTACGAGTATGCTCCTGTAATTTAAAAATCATGAATTATGATACTACATAATGAGAGGAACAATATATAGAAAAGGATATTTACGTACCTCTTCTTCTTCTTCTTCTTCATCTCCTTTCAATAATCGACTTAGTCTTAGAGATGCAAGTGCTACATGCTGAATCTTTAACTGCGAATCTGCCAAAATGTTGTTTAACTTCATGCAGTTTTGGAAATCAAACACCGTAGGACGAGAGATTGACCTGGCTGCGATAACGGCGTTGTTTGGACGCATCTAAGTCACCTTCTATACGCGGTGGAAGCTCCGGCAAAGATTGGAGCTGCTTGCAGTTCATTGCATCTAAATAATCTAGAAATGGTGGAAGATCTGGCAATGATTCAAGCATACTACAATTTCTTAATTCAAGCCTTGTAAGTCGAGAAAGTTGCTCGATACTCGTAGGTAAACTTACAAAGTTATTTCCACCCAATGCTAATGTTTCCAAAGAGGATAGACAGCTAATATCTTCCGGTAATTCCGTTATACCGCAGTCATCTATTTGCAGCCTTCTTAAAGAAGACAAACCTGATAATGGAGGAAATACCAAACCTCTGCATCTCGACAACCGGAGTTCTTTGAGACTGTGTAGTTCTGTCAAATTGGATGGTAGTTGACTGATGCCTGTTCCCATTCCATTGATGGACTCCAAATATTTTAAATTCGGCAGTTTATCTGGCAAAGTATCAAGTTCAGAGCAATTGCCCAAGCACAAATATTGAAGTCCTTCTGCATTTTCAATTGAAGACGGCAGTTCTCTAATCTTTGTGTATTCTAAGTGAATGACTCGCAAACTTTCCATTTTTTCCAAGATCTCTGGGAAACTCTCAAGCTTTGAGCAAAAATTAAGATTAAGCAAACCAAGAGATTTCAATTTACAGATGCTAGTTGAAATAATTTTTAGCCTTCCGCAAGAACCGAGACTTAATGATTTAAGATATGTTAGGCTCTCAACCGATGAAGGAACTTCTTCTATTGCCGTTCCGTCTAAATATAGCTCCGTTATATTTCCCGAAACTTGTGGAAATTTTTTCAAATTAATGCAGAAGGACAAATCAATGGATATTGGGGAGCTAAAATGTATGTTGAGTGGAAAGTGCCTAAGACTTCTGCAGCCTGCCAGAGACAAGCGGCCAAGATTTTTGAAATTCTGAATGGACGACGGAATGCAAAGCAACTTTGTGCAATTCAAAAGATTCAGTCCCTCAAGCTTTGGGACTTCTGAAGAATCCGGAATCCGATTGAAATATGGAGAGCAGTGGAGATCAATTGATTTTAACTCGTAAGCTTTCTGTAAAAACATACAAATAATCACTCAATTAAATTACCATTAACAAACTGTATGATTAAATTTCAAATTAAAAAAAAGTATATTTGGTTGGGCTCAATGTAATACCATTTTTGTATGCCACAACTGTGCAATTTTACTGTGAGGCAGGTTGAGTTCGACAAGATTCTCTGGATTAAATCTCATTGGCAATGTTTTTAAAGGATATTCGTGCCAATGGAGATATCTCAACTCATCTGGAAGATAATCAAGACCTTGCGGAAGATGCACTTTATAACCCATTTGCAAATTGTAAAAATCATCCTTCCAATCATAGAATTTAAGGAATCTAAGATTAGACATATTCTCAAAGATTTTAGGATCTAGATCCACATGATCTCTTATTTTTGACAAATCCAAGAATATACCTTTAATTAGATCTGTCCCCTGATAAAAAAAACAAAGAAAGAATAATAATAATGATAAATAAACGAAAATGCATAAAATTCTTTTTGAAAAGTTTTCATTATTCTAAATACTAAAAAGTAAAATAGAATAATTCGATTCTTTATCCCACATCTATATATAGAGTAAAAGAAATTAAAATTATTTAGGCTCTGGATTACCTTATTTTTTGTTAATACACGAATAATGTCCTTATGATCCCATAATCTGCTACGTCTTCCTGGGTCTTCTTCTGATTCTTGACGAACAATGTCTCTGCCCATTTCTTGTAACAAATCATGCATTTCTAACTTATTGTTTGATATTGTGATAAGTGACTTACGAATCAAGATACCCAATCCATTGTCTCTTAAATAAGGGTCATCAAACAAGGATGTGAAATGATTTTTGTCGTCACCTTTAAAAAAACATGCAATATCAAGAAACATATTCTGCAATTTCCTATCTAATTCGTAATAACTGACCTTCAAAATTCTATAAGTATTGGTGTCAGGAATTTGGTCTAAGTAGCTCAATGCCTTTTCCCAGTCTGGTTGACTCTTCTCATAAAAGAAGGAACCCAATACTTTAAGAAATAATGGATTGCCTTTTGCAAAATTCACAACGTTTGTTGAGAACTTCATCAGACCTTCAGGGCATTGCTTTTTGCTAAATGCAAAATTGCAGAAGTGCTTCAAAGCTTCACGGTGGTTTAACTCCTGAACCTGATATACTCGTTCCACTCCAAATTTATCAAGGACTTCTTTGTCTCTTGTGGTTATAAGAACTCTACTTCCTGGACCAAGCCCATTAATTCCTCTAGCTAAATAATCTAATTGCCTTAGTTTATTCACATCATCCAAAACAATGAAAACCTTCTTGCTTCGAAGTTTATCCTTAATATATTCCGTTATATTAGGACCTCCAAACACAATCTTTTCTTTTAATAAATGAGAAATAATTTTCTTTTGTAGATTTTCTAATCCTACTCTTTCTGATATTTCCCTAACATTTTCCACAAAAAACTTACTTTCAAAATCTTTCGAAATTTGGTTAAAAAGAGTTTCAGCAATTGTCGTTTTACCTATACCACCCATACCCCAAATTCCCACAATTTGAAAATCTGACTTTCCAATGTCTAACAGTGATTTAACTTTATTAACTCGTGAACCAATTCCAATTAGACCTTTTGTATAATTTGGGACAATTATTTTTTCTAATTTTATCAAAATATCTTTGACAATTACATCTACAAGTTCAGCATCAGACCTAATAGACAAAACAATTAAAAAAAAAGGTCAAAATTCGATTCTATTTAAAATATTAAAATATTAAATAGATCAATAAAATAAAAATTTTATAACTTATAAAAATTAAAATAAAATATTATAATTTTAAAAAAAATGGATAAAGGCAAAATTACCAAAAAAAAGAAATATTTTTATTTTTCTTCTATTATTAGAGGAAATAAAATATGAGAGCAACCTGATTTTGGTGGATTCATGTCCAGATAGATACGATGCCTTTGTCAATGCATCACTCCATTTACGAACTTTTTTTGGATTCTTCTTGAACTTTTTTGCATTGTCCTCAAAAGCTTTCCCAAATCTTCCCTTCTGCTTTCTCACATCAGATGGATGAACTTTGTAGAAAACCGGGATAACAATTTGGCCGTTTCTTTCCTTGCATTCAAGAATCTTAATGAGCTCATTTAAACACCATTCAGAATCACCGTAATGCTCTGAGAAAATGATGACTGATATCTTTGATCCTTCAATAATTGAGTTCAAAAGATCCGCAGAAATCCTTTCTCCTTTCTTAATGTCCTCATCAAAAAATGTGTTTATTTTCTTTCTTTCACTCAGCTCTTTAAAGAGAAAGCTAATAAAATTGTCACGAGTATCCTCTCCTCTGAAACTTAGGAAGACATGATAATTAGCCGAAAACGATGATGAAGATGTAGTAGCCATAATGAAAATATTTTGCAGCAGAAATTGAGAGTAATAGTCTACTAGATGTATGTGAGACTAAGCTCAGTTAATTGATTATATATAGAAGAGCTTTGAAACTGCGTATATGAATTTCTGTCCCCCTTTCGTCGAGGTTTCCTGTAACTTTCGTAGTGGTTCTCCTTCAATTTCTACGTCCTTTCCTTCTGATTGGTAATTGATTTATCTATATTCTTGAATTCCGTAATCGGGATGACAATTTTTCAAACATCCCACTACTATCTAATATTATTTGTGCATAATTTATCTTATTTGTTTGTTTTCTCAGTAATTTTTATATCATCTAAATTGTTAAATCATAATTTTTTTATTTATAATATAAAGTAAAATCATATATCATATAAAAAATAGCGTACATATATTTATTAAAAATTCTTTAATTTATAAACTATTATATTAACGTAATTAAATTTTTTATAAAATGTAAATTTTTTATAAAATGTAAATATATATAATACCTTAGCAACGCATATAAGTAAACATATAAGTTTTCAAATTTTTTATTTTTATAAACATAAACAATTTAATATTTATATTAAGACGTTTAAAATATAAAAATAAGCATATTAATTAAATTTAGATTTCAATCAAATTTAAATTTTAACTATATTCAAATTTGATACAAAAAACAAACACTATTAATTTTAATATAAATATATATTTAATTTACCGGTACCGATATTCAAATATCCGCATAAAATTGGAATATATTTAATTTTAATATTATTCGTAAAATTTTTCTTATTTTAGGTAAAATTTTGCCTCTATCCTCAAGTAAACTTACTATTAGACTATTAGATGGTAATTTAATTTAATTTGAACTCTTGAACGATTATAAATCCAGCATTTAGAGTTGAAAATTTAAAGTTGTTAAGATTTTTTTTCTCTAGCTTAAACTTCACGGTAAGTTGGCTCGTGAAAATTCAAAGTCACAAGAATTTTTTTCTCCAGCTTAAACTTCACGACAAGGTCGCCTGTTGATTGGCCAATGAATAGACAATTTTCCAAAGCATGATTGAGATGACAATTTTCCAAACACCCCAGTAAATAAGTCAAAAGAGAAAAATAATCATAACAATATACACGGTTTATCTCTTTTAAAAAAAAAAAATTGCATGTATGTGTGTATTTATAAAGAAATTCTTTTGTATTTAAAAGGTTGCATCCTCTCTTCTCTCTCTATATATTGTTCCTCTATTTTCTGATAACAATAAAAATAAGATGCACCAATACTATGACTCTCAAGTAATTTACTGAATTTGAGCATTTTAAATAATTTATTATTTATTCGTTAAGACAGCGAATTTTCACTGTTTTTGAAACATTGATTATGCACTTGTTCTGCAATCAGTAAATGACACATTACTTGAACTAAAATAGTTGGAATAAATGCATAGGATGATATTACTCTTAAAATATGTACTAATCTCTTGTGAGTTATAATTGAATTTTTTGTAATGTAGTTTTTTTAATTATTTTCTTGTTTTGAAAGCTATATCTTAAAATTTTTTAATTTTTTATTCTAAAAATAATTTTTGAATGTTATACAAAATATGTTTCTAAATATTAACAATATTGAAATATAACTTTTTTTTTTAAATTGTGTTTTAGTTAATAAAAATCAATTTTGAATAAACAAAGGCCTAGCTATGACAAAAAGCCATTTATGTACACAGGTCCATGGTTTTAAACACTGTATCACGATATTGATTGCCCACAAAACGTGCTATAAAGACCCCATTTCTAAATCCGAAGCGGTGGGGAACACTTAGCACAAGAATCATAGTTAAAAACATAAAATAGAGCTTGGATGGTGGTTGGCTTACAAATAGGTGCGGTACATTTACATTAATATCATACTTCTTTGCAATTACGATATTAACAAAAAACAATCCTTTTTTTTTTAATTATTTTTCTAAATTTTTACCGATATAAGTAAATGAATTTTGCAATAGCATGAAAATTCTAAAAATGGCTGCCTTTCTAAATTTATTGGATATATTAAACTTTAAAAACCCTTTATTACTATAAGAAAATAATTTTTTTGAGAATGTCTGTCTTTATAATAATATAAAATAAAGTCAAATTTATGTATTTATATTACATTTTTTGAATTATATTTATTATTTTCGAAGAAAATTCTACCTTCTAACAGATGATTGAGTACTATCTAAGCATTTGATGGTACCCTTACATTTAATATAAACAATCATTTTTAGTTGATATTACGGGTGAAGTTTCAAGCTTTAGTTAAAAAAAAAAAAATTAATTACGAGTAGATTTCTCTATGTTTTATAAATACTATGGTTATACTTAGTACAAGTATAAATTATATCATACAATATTTGTGAATTTACATTTTGATATTACAAATATTATAGTTTACGATATTAAAAGAGCAAGAGAGAGAGAGGGCGTGAAAATTAATTTTAGTTAATATAAAAAATAATTGTACCAAAAAAAAATTGTTGCATTGCATATTACTTTTTGTGAATTTGGCCATTCGGATTATGCTATAATTAAACTTAATCCAAGCATAAAATATAATTAAAACTAGTTGTAATTTGTAAATATTATATGCTTTTATACTGCAAAATTATGTTTTTACAATGTAAGAAAAAAAGATAAATTGTCATTATTATGAAGCAGTGTATCATAATTAAGGACTATATAAGTATTGCAATATTTTAATTTTTAATTGTTCTATGATTTTTAAATATTATATTAAATATGTTTTAGAATTTAAAAATTCTTAAACATATTTATACTAAAAAGATATTGAAAATATATTTCTGATTTCTATATTATATTTTAATTTTTTAAATATTGTACTCCCACTGATGCTAAATGTCCCCCGTATATTTGCTATACAACCCTTGTCTCTAATTAATGTTGCTATACAACGCTTTAATTAATGTAGTGCGCGTGTACTTAGTAAATCATGGGGGGGTTAGCTTTACCGTTCTTATGTTAACATAGACTGCCCTTTGTACCATTACTAATTTAAATTATGTGATTACATTGTTCTGAATTGTAAGTTTTAATATTTACTATGAAATTTACAATATTTGATATAAAATTGATGGGGTTTGATTATTTTCTTTGGTAGAAAACAAATTAATTTGAAAAAAATAAAAAAAATTATTTCAAGCTTTTTTTTTTCTCATTTAGACAAAATTCGACACTTTTCATTTTTTTTTATTTAAACTCAAGTTGTAAAAAATAAATAACTTGATTTTTATTAAAATTTGATAACAAGTTAAATTCAAGATTTTATACAAAATTTTTAGAGTTGTATTGAAAGTTTAGATAATTAGCTAATATGATATCATTATTCTATCTCAAAAATTATTATTCATTTTATAATTGTGAAAATATGAATATTCAATTAGTTTATTATTATTAATTAATTATATCTGATATTTAATTATTTTTTATTAATTAATTATAAATACAGATCATTCATTCCTTACACCTCATGAAAAATGAATATTCAATTATTTTATGTTTATTTAAATATTTTTTTAAAAAAAGTTTGTGATACACCAATCAATCACGTCTCTCACATTTTTTATATTTGAAAAATGAAAAACAGTTTTGCAATAAACAGTTCTCAGCCACATAATTTATTTTTCAGATGGCCCCATTTAAAAATACCTTGAAACACATTTTCAATTATTCATCAAGTTACATCAAATAATTCTTAGAACAATATGTTTAATAACAAGAGAATTCAAGGAAGCAATGCATTAAATGCTTCAAATTGTTGCATTCAGTTTGAAAATGTTTCCCGAAAACGGTGCATTAATTTGATTACTCAGAGTGATGGCGATTGGCCATTCTTTTTTCTACTATTTCCGCTGCAAATATCAAATTCATAATTAATTCATTTTGAGAATAAACTCGATACGTCTCTAAATCAATTCTCATTAATCCACTTGTGAAGTCTACCAAACTTATAAATCAATTTACATATATTCACCAAACTATTCAAAATTAGAAAGGATGTTTTTAAAATATCTAATAATAATTTTTAATTTTAAAATTATCAAAAAAAAAATTTTAACGATTTTATCCCTTTTCGTCGAAGTAAGAGAGTAAGTCTCGATTAGTCTGAATTTACTATTGATCCTGAAGAGTATGTTCCAACCAATCATGAGTCACCATTGATTCTTAGGAGTGAGTCTTGATCGATCGAGACTCACTTACTTGTTTTAATGAAAAGGGATAAAATTATTTAAATTTTTATTTTTTGAATAATTTTAAAAGTTAAAAATTTTTATTAGACATTTAGAAAAAAAGTACTTTCTAATTTTAGATAGTCTAGTAAATTTCTCGTCAATGTAATTGTGATAAAACTTAAATTTATATGCTTATATTAAGTGTTTTCAGTTACATTTATTATCCCCTTGACTTAATTTTAGGTTTATTTGATCTATTATGATATTATTATTTAGTCTTTAAATTTTAATAAAATAACAAAATAAAATATAACATTTTCAAAATAAACAATTTAGTTCCCAATAAAAATATATAATAATTTATTTTTAAACTTTTTAAAAATAGTAAAATAAAACAAACTTTTTTTAAAATTTAATATTTTTATCCCTTGTAAATAATGGGAATTAAGAGAATGAGAAAATTATATCTTATTTTATTATTTTACTAAAGTTTAAAAACTTAAAAGATAATATCATAACAAGTTAAACTAAGTAAAGGAAGTATCTTTATATTTTCTTAGAACTCAAGAAATATATAGCACATTCTAAAAATGGAAAGGTATTTAACATTTTCTTAAAAGTCCAGGGAATAAATAAGAATATTTTAAAATTTTATCCTATAATAAATAATGAGCAATATCTTGTAAAATGTAAAAATTGATATTACAAAAAAGTTAAAACTATGAAAAATTAAAGAATATACGGTATTGTTTTTACAATATTTCACTTTTAAGTCAAAGAGAGTGTAAAAGTTAAATTTAATAGAATAGAAAACTAGATTACAATAGAATACACTTTTTCGATTCTAAAAATATAGAGACTATTGGAGATTTATGGAGGTCTCAACGAAGATTCTATATAATAGATTAAGAACACTTTTGGGATTCAAAAGATAGCAGTTGATCAAAAAGGAAAAGAGATTTTAGTGTGAGAAAGGGTAGAAGAAGCCAACCGAGGTTTAGTGTGTATTCTTTCCTACTAAAAATGATGACCAAATATATTGGTGGTAAAAATAGACTCTACTCTCTACACACAGAATCTCACCATTTCTTTTCCTGGTTTATAATTAATGAAATTATAGACAGTTTTCCCCCTTTTTCTCTATCACAATTTGATTCAAATACCTTTCTTTTCTCTTATTTTAGCTCACTATCAACTTCCCATTAAAGGGTTTGCTCTTATTTTAGCTCGCCATCAACATTTTCAAATTAGGACCTATTTCAATCACCTTCCTCTGTGATTGAATTACCCTTTCGATGGACCAAATGGCTTTACCACTTTTTGGGCTCGAGGAAATTATAGGATGCCACAAGAAGAAAACAAATAATGATCGACAAAAGATTCAATAAAAAAATTAATATCTTAATACTTGCCGTATAAGGGATGATTATATATTCATTTAGATATTGAAGAAGAGTCAAGAAATCAGATAAATATATAATAATATAATTAATATATATTTTGACACGTCTACTCAATGTGAAATTTGGTACTCTAAACTCCCCCAATCTCAATAATTTTTGTTTAAAGGTACAAATTAAATTATTATTATTATATTACTTTTAAATGAATTAATCGTTTTCAAGCGTAAATGCTGGCATTTTTTTAATATAGACTTAACAATTTATATCAGTTATTTAAGATCATATATAAACTTAGGAGCAAATTGTTTAATTTAAGAATAATTGGTGAGTGTATTTTGAGTGTAAAATTATTTTTGGTAAAAAGAATAAAAAGAAATTAGAGGCTACTCCTAATTATTAGTTATATTTGTTAGATAAGATCATATTACCTTGTATATACTAAAGAAATGATTGTAAATGATATAGTTGAAATTTTATAGGTTTGGAGATTCATACTTTAAAATACATAAATTATATAATATTAAAAAAAAAAGCTAAGTTTGAAGGTGTTATAAAATCGAAAGTAAAAGAAAATCAAATTATAGATATTTTTTTTTATATAAAAGACAGATCAACAACCCTTTAACACAATTTCTTATTTGTGAGATGCTACGTGAACTGTAACAAGTGTCAATTTCAACCGGCTATAAATAATGCGAAAAAATAGCCAAAGTTAAGAAGAATTCTTGCATCGATACTAGTGGGATAATAACATTTCTATCCCTAAATTTATAAAAACAATAACATTGAGACATAGTTTTGTTAATTTTAACAATTACCCCCCTACAACCAGGGACATGCAACGTCAATTAAAAAAAGAAACAACTGAATTTAATGATTAACTTGTTCATGATTTGTTGTTTCAATAAAGCTGAGGGATAGAAATGATATTATACCATAGAGCAATTAAGAATATAGCAGCCAAGTTCTGAAAACAAACACAAAAATAAAATAAATAAATACAAAGACTACATGTACGTACATGAATGTGTGTGTACATATTATATGCTTATTGTTTGGCTATAAATTAAACTGACCAAAATCAGAGACATGCATTCATTTTATGCCTTTCTTTCTTTCATTTTGGCAGAGCTTCTATCACTGTTTTTTGTGATATCAAAGCAATCGGAAGTACGTTCTCAAGTCATGTTGTTGTACTTTTTTTCTTTTTTCTTAATTATTCTACTATTATCCGTATTAATTTTACTATAATAAAATAATAAAATTATTCTTTTTAGTTATTTTATTGTAAAGATGATAAAATAGGTCAATGGGTTCATATATGAATTACTATCTTTTCTCTTGACTTAAATTTTGTTCAGTTTTTGGAATTTTCTTTTTAAATATTTTTCGAGTAGCAACTGGTCCATTAGATGTTTGGTTAACTCGTATTAAATTTGATTTAACATGGTGAAAATTTTAGATGAAAAACCTAGAAGTAAAAATTGGTCTATTATAGACTTACCTTATAAACATGTGAATTGATCTATATTAAATTATAAATTAAGAGTGTGTTTCTTTTCTTATTTAATTTCTTATTTAAAATCTCAATAGATCTTAAATATGAATAAATCTAAATATATTATATTTTATTTATCATGTCCACTGATTTATTTGTTTTTTAACTTAAATATGAATAAAATTATTAGATGTGTAAGAGGTGCTTATTTTTTAAATTATATATAAAAACTTGTTAAAAATTATTAAATATAATTAAATTAAAAATTTTAACTTAAATATGAAAAATTAAATATATGAATGAATTAAATATTTTATTTGTCAATAATATTTTTAGTTT
The DNA here is from genome assembly GCA_022749755.1 of Azadirachta indica. Taxonomy (NCBI): domain Eukaryota; kingdom Viridiplantae; phylum Streptophyta; class Magnoliopsida; order Sapindales; family Meliaceae; genus Azadirachta; species Azadirachta indica. The sequence goes on along the minus strand of CM040441.1, from coordinate 10,226,000 downwards.
ATTACTAATATTTATATATGTCAATAAATTAATATATATTTTAGGGTATATATGTTAATATATCAGTTTTAAATTTTTTATTCTTGTAAAAACAAATAACTTAACATTTACATTTATACATTTAAGATAAAAAATATATATATTAATTAGATTCAAATTTCAACTATATTCAGATTTTATTCAACCAAAACAAATACTATTTAATTATAAATATCTGAAAATTAATAATTTTACTTATCATATCCATATAAATAATTAAGATAGACTTTCTATATATAATAAAATTATACGGTTCATTACAACTATAAGTTTTATTTGTTTCGTATTAAGTTAAAACTTTTAACTTATTTTATTAAAAAGTAATTGTCAAACACCTTTAAAATATTGAATGCCAGAAAATGAATTATTCTCAGACTTCTTGTTAAAAAAAAAAAAGAAGTACTAAATATAATATTATAATAATCATAAAGTTGTTAAGAATAATGAATGTGATTGAAGCTACAAGATAGTTATTGAAATGGAAATAAAGATAGGAAATTGATAAATGATAATTAGCTTTTTTGGTAAAATTGGGTAGATGAAATTGACTTCTTCAACAATAACTTTTGGAAATTTTCTTTATATAAAGAAAATATTAGATGATATGAGTAGATAATAGTCGTTAACAACTATAAATATGATTGAGACATAAAAATTAAAATTAAAAAAAGAAAAGAGTGTAAAATGATAGAGGAAGAAAAATGAATATATTATTTTGTATTTAAATTAAAAATTGATTTCTAATAATAAGTAAAATTGGGTAAGATGGAATAGAATTTTTTAAAGAATTATTTTTGGAAAAAAATTTTTATACAAGGAAAATATTAGTTGAGACGAGTATGTTTTGTTACAAGTAAGTCTATTATTGAAAATTTTTATTGAAATTATCCTAATTAAAAATAATAAACTTGATTTAAAATGAAAATAGAGTTTATAAATAAAATTAAAATGAGTAAGGCTAAAGACAAATTCATAAATAAGTATTAATATTATTTAAATATAGATAATTTCATAAATAATTTTATTATAATTTGATTATAATCATATCATATTATATCATACTCTTATTTTATTCATTCATTCATTTATTAAGAAATAAGTAAGACAATTCAATTTATATTCTTTTTTCTAATCTCTTCTTTCCCAACCTTCTTTCACAAAATTTAAAAACAAATTAAATTATATGTACTCTCTTTTAACATTTCAAATTTCAATATTAGGTCACATATTTTCTTATAATAATATTAAATATACAAAGTCCTTTTATAAAAATAAACGTGGTAAAATTTTAAATTATTCTTCTAGAATATACAATTTTTTATTTATTTTTATAAAATATAAGATATGTGATAATAATATAATCGCATATATTTATACCAACGAGTTTGTATAAAAGTTTATACACATAATTAACAATACTTCTTGTTAATATGTTATCACATAATTTTTAATTGTTATATCAATAAACTTTTAGTAGTTGAAAATACATATAAAATGTGAAAGTAAATATATATGATAAAATTATCATTTTAAATACAACTTTAATAAATCTTATATATGCTACACAGCGACTAAAACTTTTTTTTTCACTTACAAGTATGTTTAAAATTAAGATATAAAAAATTAATTGTCGTTTATTGATATATACTATAAAACTATATATATCATATCATTAAGAATAATTAATCTTTCTCATCAAATTTTTAGGATGTAAATATCAAATTTTTTATTTTACTTTTATTTTTTTTTACCTATCTAAAAGTTTGAAGAGACCTTTGGAATATAACCCGTAAGTTAAATAGATATGATACAAAATTTAATAAGTTTTAATGCAATTTTACTTAAAATAATAAAAAAAATAATTATTTGACACACAAAAAATATTGATAATGTCTCATATTCGTTATTTTGTAGTATTTATCGAAAAAAATTATTTAATAACACAATACAATGCACCATAATTGATGTGGTGTGAGGTGCGAATGTGGAAATACCCTAGATTCTGAACAGACTGAACTCTGTGGGACCTTTATGAAATTGTGGTCCTCGCAGTCTTGTAGTGGTACTGTTTTAGTACTTGTACATTTCATTTGATGTATCTGAGAACGAAATAAAAAGCTTGTGGGTCAATATATAATATTGACAAAGATTTGGACTCAATTTTTGAATACTATAAAAATAGTTCATCAAGTTGGCTTGCCTAATATATTTGACCGGTGTCTCTCTCCCGAGTCTCACTTATTCTTTCTTCTGTGGAGGAAAGTGAAGCTAGAGGGAAGGAAAAAGAGGACAACAGTTAGAAAAAGGGAAAAGGTGAAGAAAAAAAAAAAAAACAAGCAATTGCAATGGCTCTCAAGCTCAGTTCTTTCGCCACCCAAACCCAGAAATTTCCTTCCTTTGGTCTTCCACAAATGGCCAGTCTCAGATCTCCCAAGTTTTCAATGGCTTCAACTCTGCGTTCGAACACCAAGTCGGTTTTCTTTTGATTGAATATTTTGTGTTTTTCCATTTTGGGGATTGTTGTTAGATTCTTGGATTGAACTATTAATCTTTGCATGTCTTTTTGCTTTACAGGTGGTTTTGGATCTGGGTTTTTGGTTTTAGGCTCTAATTTGGCTTATGTCTGCATTTCCTTATGTGGTTGCCTTGTGATCTTGTTATCTTGCGTTCCTGCATTGGTTTTTTTGTATATTTATTTTTTTTTATTAATTTTGTTTGAAATTATTGAGACGGGATTGCATTTCTTTTTCTGCTGTATTTGTTGGGTGTATATATTTATTACTGTGCTTTTGATCATGTTTTGTCATATGGATGTTCTGCTCTTGTTCCTATATGAGTTTGATGAAATGGCTTTGATTGGTTTTATCTTTTTATTGAAGTTTTCTCTTCTAGCTCCCTTTTTATCAAATTTGAGCCTTTATGACATGAGAATGCATTTTCTAGTGAAATTGGCTGATTAGCTGTAGGACTTTGGATTCTGTTGCCGGTTTCATTCAATTTGATTGGAAAGTTGATGTTTATGTTTTTTTTATTATATGTTTTTGGGATATAGTGTTTTATTGGTATCCGTTTCAGTATAATAACATATCTTGACTACGATCTCGGTAATTTTATTTTATGGGTGTGACTCTGTGGTTTGATTTGATTGTGATGGTGATGGCCAATTTTCCCCGTTTTACTGGCTGTGTTTTTCAGTATGGTTTCTGAGTTTTAATGACAGAAGAAAGAAAATGGAATTGAACATGATGCCTTTCAGCCGCGTGCCTTCATAATTACTCTTTATTGTCAAGAATTGTCAGATGCTTGGTTTTGCAGTAATGTCCACTTCTTGCTCAAGTGCCAAAAAAAATAAAAAAAAAATATTCCAGTTTTCTTATATTTCAATGTATTGTGTATAACTGATGTGCTTGTTCATGTGAAAGTCTTTTTAAAACTTTTTGGTTGCTTACAATTTTTTTCTGTACTGCAAAAAACTTTCTTGGATCCCTCTAAATCTGAAACCAAGGAACTTAAGCACTTTAATTTTAATATTAATCCTGATGTCTTTTTATTTGAAGGAAAAATTATATTTTAGAAATCTGGTGGTTGAAATGGTTTTACTTGTTTTGCTGGTTTTAATAGCAATATGCGTTTTCAAATGCGTTGTTTGACCTTTTCAGTTTGTGGGGTTGAGGGTGGTTAGGACATGTAGTTTTCTTTTTGTTATTTTCACTTGGAATGTATGCTTTGATTGCCATTAATTGTTTGGTTAATTTGCTTAGAGTTATTGGTTTTCTGTTTCTTTCTCTTTCATTTCTTATTTTGTGTCAGGCCATCTGGTTTTGGCGTGTTAGAATGTGTCAGCTGTATCCAGTTTCCTAGTAATTCATGCATCTCAGTTATATTACATGTTTCGACAGGTATATGCATCTTTGCCCAGCTGTTGGTTTCTCATGTTATAGTGATATATGTTTGTTTTTGTTTGTATCTGGAAACTTCTTGAATGATGAATGCCTGTTCCTGCATTACGTCAGACCATGCTCTGGTGGAATTATACCCTTTCTGTTTTCTAGTTCAACTGCTCTGACATGCTTTTGTCATGTTTTATAGCGTTGCTTGTTCTTCATTTTTATTCTCTCTACTGATTATTTTAAATGTGATCAATGATCATTGTGGTAACTCTTTGTATTTAACTTATATAACATGATTACACTTTTTTTTTCTGATGATTTGATGTAATCTTTTGCTGCCTTTCTCTGAATGTAGTTGAATCTACATCTTGACAAAGAATATTCAAGTTGGTGAAAGTTGTTTGGATACCTCTGTGCAAATATTGTATGTTTATAATCCATGCTTTACATTGTTTAATGGGTGGTGGATCTTTGACTAATTTGTTTATTATTTAATGGGTGGTGGATCGTTTACTTATTTCTGAGTTGCTACGGTAGGTCAAGGAACGAGAGACAATGGTTTTGGTTTTAAATGGTGAAAATTATGATCTGCCGCAGTATCTCATTGGAAAATCTAAACATTCTAAATTTCTTATTTTCTTAATCTTTAAAACTACTAATGCAGATGTGAAACTTTAGTTGTTGAGCTTAGTTTTCTGTTCTAAGCAATTATTCCTCTTATTGTCTTTCTTAGTTGGGATATGTCTGACTATTTTCTAACATGTAGTTTCATTTCACGTTCATGTGAACTGAGAGAATCTTTATGTCATATCCTTTCTGAAAATCCCTTCTCCTGGTCTTGCTTTTGGTAGTTGTTAGTCAACTACTTGTGGTCCTGCCTTAGTTTATATATAAGATTTGTGGTATTCATGACATAAAATATCAATTGTAGTTATGCCCATAAGCATCCTCCTATGATGATATTTTCTGCCCTTTTCTTATTTTTATTTGGTATGACTGTTTCTTTTGATAGTCATCACAAGGTCTCATTATGTTCTTGGGAGATTTTTTTGATGGACACCATAAGTCATATTATATTATTTGGCAAGTTCATTCTGTTACTCTAAATCCAGAGCACTTTTTATGAATCAGACAATGCGCTGTCTCAGTTTTAAGCCATGATTCTTTTTCCCAGTTCCTTTCAGGAAAGCAAGTTTTCCATTTTATTGTTGCCACTGACATGCCACTAATTTATAATAATTGCTTAGGTTTTATCTCATATATGCATGAACAAGCAATGCGAATTTCTCATCCAAAATAAAAAAGAACAGATAAATATAAGAGAGCTAGCCATGCTAATCAAGGAAGCATTTCCTTCAGTTCCTATTCCATATCTTTAATTGCTTTCTAGTCCTTGTGAGAAATTCAGTCTTAGCTGCAGTTATCTGATTCCACATTGTTTTGTTTCATTCAGGGAGATTGAGAATATCAAGAAGCCTTTTATGCCCCCTCGGGAGGTGCATGTTCAAGTCACCCACTCCATGCCGCCCCAAAAGATTGAGATCTTTAAATCCTTGGAGGAATGGGCTGAGCAAAACATTCTGGTTCACCTGAAGCCAGTTGAGAAGTGTTGGCAACCACAGGATTTTCTGCCAGATCCTGCCTCTGATGGATTTGAAGAACAAGTCAAGGAATTAAGGGAGAGGGCAAGAGAGATTCCAGATGATTACTTTGTTGTTCTGGTTGGAGATATGATCACAGAAGAAGCACTTCCAACATATCAAACAATGCTTAATACCTTGGATGGGGTTCGTGATGATACAGGCGCAAGCCTCACTTCTTGGGCTATTTGGACAAGAGCATGGACTGCTGAAGAGAATAGGCATGGTGACCTTCTGAATAAGTATCTCTATCTCTCTGGACGTGTAGACATGAGACAGATTGAGAAGACAATTCAGTATTTGATTGGATCAGGAATGGTGAGTTTTCTGACTTCTAGATTAAGCAGCCTTATTTTGACTCTGATTGGAAGCCATTTGTAGAAAATATTGCATATGGGAACATTCATACATACTTATTGGATCCATTGCAATTCACACAAAGACTTCAGATCTCTACTTACAGATTATTCGGGGGATTAAAATTTTGATTGTATGCATTTTTACTCCCATCCTTTAGCCACCCTCACATATGCATGTATGAATGTTCACAGAAAAATGGTTTTATAATTGTGCATTTGTGGTCAATTCATGCTTTTCTTCCGTGTCTGGCTTGGCATTCTCACCCTTTGTATGCAGTTAAAATCAGATTGTATTTATTGATTTGTGCTTAGTCATAGAAACAAGGATGTCATCTCCAAATCAACATTATGACTTGGTAACTTTTCCTCCAAAATGAAAGGCTGCTGCCAAGGAAAAATAATCAATAACAGCATAATAACAATGCAAGACTGTAATATGTAACAATGCAAGACCGTAATATGTAGATTCCTTCTTACCATTTTGTTTAAACTTTGTAGGATCCCCGCACGGAAAACAGTCCCTACCTCGGATTCATCTACACTTCATTCCAAGAAAGGGCAACCTTTATTTCTCATGGTAACACTGCTCGGCAAGCCAAGGAGCATGGGGACATGAAGTTGGCTCAAATATGTGGTACAATTGCCTCAGATGAGAAGCGACATGAGACTGCCTATACCAAGATAGTGGAAAAGCTCTTCGAGATTGATCCTGATGGAACTATCATGGCTTTTGCTGACATGATGAGGAAGAAAATCTCTATGCCAGCCCATTTAATGTATGATGGTCGTGACGATAACCTCTTTGAACACTTCTCAGCTGTTGCCCAGCGGCTTGGTGTCTACACTGCCAAGGACTATGCAGACATTTTGGAATTCTTGGTGGGCAGATGGAAGGTTGAGAATCTAACCGGGCTGTCTGCCGAGGGACGAAAAGCTCAAGACTATGTTTGTGGATTACCTCCAAGAATCAGGAGACTGGAGGAGAGAGCTCAAGGAAGGGCAAAGCAAGGACCGACCATCCCTTTCAGCTGGATTTTCGACAGACAAGTGCTACTCTAAATGTAAACAAAATGCAACGTTCATGTCTCTCCTTCTACCACCCTCACACAGAATGGTAAATTGAGGTACAAATTTTGCAATAACTTCTTTCATTCGGATCTTTATTTTATCATTCTGTGTGAGGAAAACTGAAGGCAGTGACTTTGGTTGGATGTAGATACAGTTGTTTCTCTTGTTGTGCCATTAGCTTATGCAGATAGGGGCAGCTGTAGTTTTTGTTGTCTTGTTCTTGTTTTTGTTTTTAACTTTTTTTTTTTTTTTTTTTGACTGATCTCTCTTGTATGAGCATGTTTGCTTTTTCAGTAGTTTGTCTTGAATGTAAGCAAATAAATCTCTATGGCAATTTTGGTTATGATGATGATGATCATGATAATCTATGGGTAATGACTTTCATATATATTAGCCAACTGGCTAAAGAAGGAAGAAGAAGGACCTCACCGTTTTGAGCATAGAATTTGTAGTTATAAAGGAAATCAGGCTATGGAGTTGGGTTTATTATTTTCAGGTCTACAAGTTATTTTAAAGTTCTTGAGTTATTGCTCATGGAGCTTTCCGGACTTGCATTGTATGACTGAATGTCTCTTAAATTAATCCAATATATCAGTGTGTAACATTTTTTGAAGGGTATTTTTAATATTCAAGTCCTTTAAGAAAAAAGTCAATCATCCTTGAGTGGTGGTGTTTTGCGTAAGGTTTCAATTTTTTGTAAAGAAAAGGGTTGAATTTCTTAGAAAAAATGGTGGATCTAAATTTTGTCTAAGGTTTTAATTTCTTTAAAGAAAGGGTTCAATTTTGACTAGATTGAATGTAAATTTTTGGATGATATTAGATTAAATTTAATTAAAATTTTTTATTTTTAATAAATTTTTAATCTAATATTACTATGTTATATATAATATGTAAATATAAAAAAATTTTAAAAAAAATGACAGTTATGCAGGTCAGCAAAGCACTCATTAGGAAAGGACCCCCGGCCGGCAGCCGCTCAGCCAGGGGTTTATCACTTACAAACAAATAAATTGTAATTATATTTGTGAAAAATGTTAAAATGCAGGTGGCTGAATGTTATTATTCCATTGCAAGTGTAATAACATTTTTGTCCCCCGAACTTTGTTGAAACAACAAATTAAGAGATACTTTAGTAATTTTAAGAAATCAGTCTCCAACTTTAGGTATTTTAAGTCTTACAAATGTACGAGCTACGGTGCCAATCAAATTGAACAAATTATGTTATGATTTATTGTTTCTGAAACATTCAGGGACGAGAATGTTATTATCCCTTCTATTTTGTTTTTATTGAAAATCTATTAATTGGCTATTTTCTTTTGTATAATCTGTTTTTAAAAATTTATACAAAATTTAATTTTGACACTTTTTATTTTAATCTATTGAATATTTGAATTTAATCTCGAATTTGGATATAAAAGTTTATTAGTATTTTTTCAAACATCATTATTAAATATTTTTCACTCTTATTATTTAAATATTCTTCCTTATCAATTTATTGATTAATCTCACGCGCTTAACTAAGATTCTTAATTTCTTTTTCACACATTAATCACATGCTCTTTAATATCAAGGAAACCCTAGTTTATTGGCCACAAATTTTGATACCCATACAAACTAAAATAACTTGACTCACCAACCCACTAACATAAAAAAATAATAAATAAATAAATAAAAAAGTGATCATAGGGTTTTTATAGCACGCTCACACAAGGGAAAACACAAAATCTTTTTATAATATCTAAATATTTTATTATACATATTTTCATATTTTACTAAATAAAAATACAATTTATTTATTTTATCGAATAAAAAGAAATTAATTATCGTTCATTAATTTTGACGATCCAAGGATGTGGGCCAAAATTAATGTCTAATTATTTCATCCGGCTCCGAATCCTTTTAGTAAATTTCAAATCAGCCTCTAAGTTTTTTGTAAGTTTACACTGTACCCCATGTCGTTGTCCTAGCAGTTAAATTTAATTGGTTGAATAAAATCAAAGTTTGCGTGGGACCTACCTCCCTTGCTCATGGTTATGAAGTAACCGGTAGATATCAAAGTGCCTTTATTTCTTATAGGTGGATCTACCCTATTTTAAAATTCAATCAAATCTAACCAATATGTTCAATCCCATCTAACCTAATAAAAATTTTTAGTGATTTTGATTGATTAGTGAATCAGATTAGATTAAAAGATATGAAATCTATTCATGATGAATTGAATGGTAGATTTGCATTATTAATCTACAAGAATTTAATCTAAATTTGTGACAAATGATATAATAATATTTTTAAATATAATTTTTTAAAAAATATTTAAAGCACTCCACTTCTTTTAAGTATGTTTGGCAAAAAAGTTGAAGCCGGAGAAAAATCTGCATTTTAAGGTCGAGTTAAATCTCATCCTAAATGCAAAATAGGTCAAGCTCAGGTCAAATTTAGATCAGTTGAATTTTAAAGAATTTAAAGTTAGATTTAAATGAGGGCAAGTCAAACCTGACCCGAAAACAAAACAAAAAAAAAATGATTAATAGTATTTTAGACTTCTAAAAGTTTGGATGCAAGGCCTTGCCTGACCCGGGTTTTTGTTAGGCTACCTTAAACTCCTTTTTCCTTCTTTCCAACTTTATTTTTTGGTTTGTTTTTTAAATGAGTAATATCTTTATTTTTAATATATTTATCTTTTCAGATTTTTGGTTGAAATAAAATTTACAAACAATATTATGTGAAAACTTATAAGTTTAATAATGTATTCTTATAGATTTACAATGATTATTTTCATTATTTTTATATTTTTGTTATATTTTCAAAGAATTCGATAAAAAAAAAAAAAAAAAACCCATTATAACTATTTATATATCTATTATTTTATTTGAAACGAAAATGCTTGTTTGAAGTTTAAATAAATCCGGTGCTATAATTTAAATTTATTAATGAAATATAATCAATAGCAGTAAAATGATATATTTTTAGCTTGTTCGGATCATCTATTTGAAATTTATTTTTAATTGATTGGATCAAATTCTATTATATAGTAGATCAAATTTAAATAAAATAATTGAAACCTGAGAAATGATAGGATTGGATACTAATTGAGTAAAATTTAGTCAAATCTATCTAATATGATCCATTGAACAACCCTAGCTAGGTTTATTAATTACAAAAATTCTAGTAAATCAATGATTCATCCATTTAAAATGTTTAAATATAAGACGTTTTCAAATTGACTAAATCAAAAATTTAAAAATTTTAAACATTAATACAACAAATATCACATTCAATAATTAGAAGAGTAAAAGACATTCAATAATAATTTCCTAGTTTTTTAATATTATTGACCTTTACTATCTTTACTATTATGTCGGTTATTATAATTCTTATTATTATTGCTTCTTTACTATTTTTGCTATTATATTACTCATTGTTATTGTCTCTTTGCTATCTTTACTGTTATGTTACTTATTATCATTCTTAATTCAAAAAAAAAATTCAAGTCTTTAAGGTTTAGTCTAATAAACTGATTAATGTTAATAATTTTAAAAATACATATTAAAATATCAATGGATTAAAAATAATAATTATATTCCTATAAATAATAGTTATTTTAATAAAAAAATAATTATTAAATCTTTAAAATTTGACAAAATATAATATATTTATCAAAAATACGTTAATAAAATAAATCATAATATTATTTTCTAGTACATTAATAATGTAATATTAATTAATCTATTATAAATTTACATATTTAAAACTAATTATTCTATTTTTATTGTATTTTATTTATTTTCTTATGCTTAATTACTATTGAATTATTAATATATTGTAAAATAAATAAATTTATATTTTGGTTATAATATATTAATAAATACTTAATTATCAATATGGTATAAAATAATATTTATCATTATTTTAATATTTATTTTCGGTTAAGAGCTAAAAATAATTTTTTAAACTAATTACTATCAAATAAGGATAAAATTATTATTTTATAATAAATTAAAATTTTAATAGATATTTTTAAAATTATTAGGACTACTTAATTTAATAACTTAAATATTAAGGACTTGAATATAATTTTCCCTTCTTAATATTTTCTCTCTCTCTGCAATCTTTGCTATCATGTCAATCATTTCAACCATCAAACAGCACTGACAAATTGTCAAGGACGTCCCTGACTGGAATGATATTTAGTCAATGTAATAATGATATTTGCTCAAGGATTTCGTCGGCTGTAAGCAATGTAAAAGTACTTATTTTATTTAGGAAAAAGGGTACGAAAGCCTTCAAAATTTGGTTTAATCAACGTATAAATTTTAATAATTTTAAAAATATTTATAAAAAATTCAATCTATTTCAAAAAGATGATTATGCTTTTATTATAAATAATTATTTACAAACATTATTATTAAATTTTTAAAATTTTAAAAAATATTTATAAAAAAATATATTAATTAATATTACATTAATAATATAAAATTTATTAATATATTATAAATTTTTATATATTTTATAAATAGTAAATTTTATTTTTTTATATTTTATATATTTTAACCACACATTAATATAAATTATAATATAATCATAAGTATTGTATTATAGTATATTTTATTTACATATTAATATTTATTTATGATTTGTTTTATTTATTTTCTAATACTTAATTAATATTGGAATGTTACTATATTATAATTAATTGAAATGTTACTATATTTAAAATAAATAAATTTATATTTTAGTTATAATATATTAACAAATATTATTTATAGTATTTATAAAATACATAAATTTACAATATGTTAACAAATATTATATAGTTAATATAGTATAAAATAATATTATGATTTATTTTATTAATATATTTTTAATACATATATATTATATATTATCACATTTTAATGATTTAATAATAATTTTTGTTAAATAACTATTACCGATAAGAGTATAATTGTTTTTAAAAATAAATTAAGATTTTGTAGATATTTTTCAAATTAGTAGGATTTAAATGTCCATTAAATCAAAATTTAGAAACCTCTATGTACTTTGCCCTTTTAGTTAAATGGCGAGACTAATAAGCCTGTCTTTTTATTAGAATTTGGCCCAACAAAACCTAAGAATTATGTGAACTTGTTCGAACGAAGCCCAATTAAGCCCATATAATTACATTCGTAAGGTAAAAATAACTCAACTTTTAGAGAAATATTAGATACCTCCTAGATTTATAATTAGGTAAGATTATTTTAAATTTTGATAGAAATAGGAAGAGAACTCTTGTGTTCTATTAGTTTGATTAAAATAAAAAAATAATATGATTTTTTATTATTAACAATTTAATCCTTGTTATTTACCTTAAAATGTTAAATTTTAAAAAAGTTTATTTTATTTTATTATTTTGAAAAATTTTATAAATAAAAATATAATTATTAAAATAAAAATTAACAAATACCTTCTAATGTACGGGAAAATAGATAGATACTCCTAATAGTTGAGGAGAAAATAAATATCCTTCCTTAAGTATGAGAAAAGAGACAAATGTCCTCTTAACTTTTATTTTTGTTAGATGATTGGTTTAATTATATCATTTCTATTCTTAACGTTTTAAATAATAATAAATTAAGATATATATTTTTTATATATAACAATTTGATACCTATTTTAATATTTTTTTAAAATATATATTTTAACATTATGACAATTTAATACCTATTTTTTATTAATTTAAAAAAAGATTACATTATTTTTTATTGCAATATATATAATATATATTTATTTTTATCTTTTATTTATACTTTCATAACTTTTTAAGAAAATATAATAAATTTGATATAATTTTTTAAATAAATATGTTACATATAAAAATAAATGTTAAAAAATTATTTCATTTAAAATTTTGATAATTAAATATCAAATGATCGTTAAGAAAGTTAAAAAAGAGAATTAAAAATATTTTAGCATATGAGTTTGATCTAACTCATTATTACAACTATTTTAATAATAGTATTTTTCTCAAATTTCTATTGAAATAATAAATTAAAAAATTATTCAACCCTTCGTAAATTATAAAAAATATTACAATAGAGAATAAATTATTTTAATTTTAAAAAATATATTGTAAAAAAATATTAAAATAGATACTAAATTGTTATATATGAAAAATATGTATATATTTATTATTATTCAAAACTTTAAAAATATAAATGATAATAATTTAAGCAGTTAATAAACAAAAATATCAAAATGATATCTGTCTATTTTTCCATATAAAAAAGTTAAGAGTCTATCAATTTCTCTTATTAAAACAAAATGTTAACAATAAATTACAATAAATAGATATATTAGGTAGATCAATTACCAAAATTTAGATAATCATTGATTCATCTAATATTTAAATATAAGATGTCTTTAAATTGACTAAATCAAAAGTTTAAGAATTTTAAAAATTAATGGAACAAAATCACAGTCAATAATTAGAAGGGTAAAAAACATTTTAATTTTTATATTTTTGTTTATTAGATTAATTAGTCTTCAACATAATAATAATAATAATAATAATAATAATAATAATAATAATAATAATAATAAGTTGTAAAATTAGTACCTATTTAATTGTTTAGTTGTTTTTTTTATCATTGTTACAAGGACATGACACTTGTATAGGTATAGTAGTAATCTCGTTACAAATTTAATCTTGATCCAAGTTTGGCCCAACAAAGCCCAAGAGTTATGCAAACTTGTCTAAAGGACACCCAACTAAGCCCAAATAATTACATTTGTCATTACAAAACGACAATACCAACGCAAATGTATTATACTAATAAATTAGTATTATACTAAGAAATTAGTATTATACTAATAAATTAGAGTGTTTTATCAGCAATTAAGGTAACACTATTTACTTTACCTAACGTGTAATATTAAGTAATAATATCTCAAATATTTGGTGTTTTATATCGATTAAATATTTGTCCAATAAACGAATACTGGAGAATTATTAAAATTTAGTATTTAATTATTTTTAAAATCTGAATGATCAAAATAAAAAACAATTTAGTTAATTAATTTTTTTCTATTTGTTTTATATTTTAAAAAAGTTCGTCGTTCTTAAATCAGTAAGGAAAAGAAACTGGGAAAAAGAAAATGTAGCGACTTGTTCGAGGCCATAATCAAAACGAGAAAAGAGAATTTGATAGGCACGGAGAATCGCTAACGATAATTGATTTTGCCAACCTTCAATGCAAATCACGCCATTGATTTCTCGACGCCCTTGCTCTGCAAATTGGCTTTTTCTTTCCTTAAAATTAGAATCTAATTTCAATAAAAATAGAAGAAGACATTTAGTAAAAGATATACCGCTAACCCTATACAAAACCCTAACCCTAAATATCGTGAACAAGAGGAGGAGAAGACACCGAGCAGTGTCTAATGAAATTGTCACTGCAGGAAAGGGGCTTATATAGAAGGAGGAGAAACCCTAGCTTGTATTAAATGACAGTATTGCCCCTCATGATGGGCGTGATGTGACTAAAATAAGCCCGGCTTCGTAATTTTTCAAATGGATATAAATAAAGGAAAAAAAAAATATAAAATTGAATAATATTATAATAGAGACAGATTCATAGTTGTATATTTTTAGATATAAATTTACATTATTAATTTTTAAATTTAAATATTTTTAATGATTAAAATTAAATCTGATATATATAATTAATGTATCGTAATTAATATATATGTTATATTTAATTTTAATTATTTGAATATATTTATATCTAACGATTCATAAAATAATAAAAAAATTATAAAGTTATTGATTGCCCCCTAATTGAAAAATTATAATAGATTAGAAAACATTTGTTTTAAATTTAATGCTACTCAAATTATTGGATGTTAATTTAAAATTTTATTTTATAATCCCACATACGAAAAGATAATAATTATTTTAAAATTGTTCATCAAAGAAGTCCTTAATTTTTTACATAAGGGAAACATTAGATTGAATGGTGTATCTAATTTCAAATAATGATATTTTGTATGCATAAAACAATTTAGTTCTACTTTTGGAGTTTCTAGTAGAATTTGGAATAACATTATGAAGTTCATTCTGAAAAGAATTATGTGAATGAAAATCAAATCCCACCCCAATTTTGATTTGAACCAAATTTGATAACCAAGAACAAAACAACTTCAAGAGAAATAGCTGTGAAGTTCAGATGCTCAAATTCTTAAGCCTTCACCTTCAGAAATTTCTTCTGAACACAAGCAATCAGCACTAAAGTTTTGTTCATGTACTTAATCTCCTATAAGGCAAATGAAATCACCAGAAAGAAATTTTGTACTAATGAAAAGTACCAAGCATGAATCTTTCATCACCCTGATTTTGTTCCTTCTGTTGGAAGCAGAAATCCAGGAACTTTCTTTACCCTGGTTCAGGTTCATAAACAATGCGGCTCAATGTCGTTGCTACCTTCAAATTTTTTTACTCTCATCAACACCTTTGCTAGATTCCCCGGGCCACAAATATTAAACACAAGAACCTCGGTAAACATCGAGAAGCATTCCTCTTGAAAATTAACCGCAATGAAAGACTTTCTCGGACAATCACATAGTCATGACTTGTGCTCACTAGGTCTCATTCATGCCAAAAATTCATTCCAACCACAAGGTCATCACATTCCCAAATCACCACTGTCATTTGAACCGGATATCTGAAGTAACAGCAACAAAATGTGTGCAAAATCTAATGACGAGGAGAAAGAGGCTAAATCATAAGAATTTCTCCTTGTGTCAGGCCACAACAGAAACAAGTCAATGTAAAAAATGTAGATTAAAACATGATACAAATATCAGAGTTGTTGTTGCTCTTACTCATAGTGATAGCACAAACTTACTTTCCCACTGATTCGTGGTGTGGTCAGTGGCAACAGAGACAAATGGAGACATCAGTGCCATAAAAAGTGCTTAAAGGGAGGACAAAATAATACATGAAAGACCTAATGGTTTATAATTTAGCAGCATTTGGGAACATAAATTATGACAAATGGTAAAAAGTACAGATTATGCCGGTATGTTAATTTTGTGGGATTGCTTAATGCATAATCCTTTAAAGTAATAGCCACAAAGAAAAGCTTACTGAACCATAATTTCAACTTAAGAAACAACAAGCATTCAATTTCAAAAAGTGAGTTACACAAATTGTTTTCAAGCTATTCTTGTACTTCTTGTACAGAATGAATTTTCTACATCAATGTTCAACAATTCTAGAGACAACTAATAAGAGTTCATCCAATGATTAACTCCCACCAGGCTACAATCAGTGTTTGCGATAAGTACTTGAGTACTTTTATGAAGTGAAGATGGTCAAACCACTATGCCTTCACCTTCACTTGTTTTGGTTCGTGTTCTTGCAGCAGCAAAGCAAGCCCTTCCCTGCCATCAGCAGGCAGATAAGATCTGTTCTTGTTCTGATACAATGGATTCAATGACCAAACCTGCCACCCTGAATTTTGATTAATCACCAAGACCTCAGGAAACCCACCACCACATCCCCTCGACATGCCCACATCAATTCTTATCGCCCTATCATCACAAACACTATTAATGCCTTCTCCCTGTATTGTATGCCCCATAATCATTCTCTTCACACCAGGAATTGTTGCAAGAGCATGTTCAAGAGCAGAACAATCACATTTCTCCTTTAACTCATCTGAAAATTTCCTCAACCAAACCACAGCATTCCTCCCTTTACAATACCAGGGTGCCCTCCTCCCTGCCAACCCGTTAATCCAATCCTTCACTTCTTGATTAATCTTCTCCAATCCATACTCCACATGCCGCTTCAACAACCCTCCATGGGCAAATATGGAGTCCCCAACCACTAATACAGTCATATTTGTAGATAAAAACCGCCCTGCAATTGGACCATCTGGTCTTAACGCTGCAATTCTAGCTCTAATACCATCGTTATATTCTTCTTCAATACCCTCAAAAACTGAAGGAATCCCACTAAACAAGTCCTTCGGCTTTTCTAATCCAACACATAAAGTTTTCATTTTGTTACCAATACAATACCAATTAGCCCAATTTTCAAACTCTTTCAATCCATTCTTAGTAACATACCTAAAATCACCTTCAACATTCATAATTTCATGATTTCCATTCATAGTAATAACTTTACCTCCACTTTTCTCAGCTTCCCTCTTCAACTTCTCCAACAAATAAAGAATCTTTATCTCGTCGTCGCCTCTATCAAGCACGTCGCCAATCTGGACAACCGTCGCCGACCCACCGGTCCATCTATCAGAGTTGTCGATCAGGCCGGCCAATTTGAGCGCATCCTTTGACTTCTCCAAATCCCCGTGAAGATCACCGATAGCAATTAGACTGCCGGGAGCTGGGTACCGGGTGGCTGTTTCAGGGGCATCTTGGGAAGTTCTGGAATCTGGGTTTGGTAAGAAAATGCCGCCGCTGACCGAGAAATCAACGAAAGTATCGACAAATGAAGAAAGTAATTTTGGTACGTCTTTGCATGTTGGGTTTTTGTGCTCTGTCTCCTTCATTTCTTTGTCGTGGTCGTCTTCGTCGACGTCATATACGTCGTGGTTTACGTTTGAAAGCCGCGTGTTATGTAATCGTTGTTACAGAGTTTCAAATTAAGGCTTTTGGTTATGGCGTGCGGAGTCGTTAGAGGCCGCGATAGACTCTATAGGCTTACGCCAAGATTCGAGTGTATGATGCGTCGTTTTCCTTTCAGTTTTTTTTTTTTTTTTTAAAGACAGTAAGACAAGTCGTTTTTGTTTATAATTAACGTGAAACGAATTGGTTTTATTTTTACCATTTCTTCAACTGACTGTTTTCAATTTTTAAAAAATAAAAAAATAAAATTTTGTTTTCTAAAAGTAATTTAAAAAATAGAATTTTCAGTTTTTACTTTAAGAAAATATTGTAAATAAGATATTATTTATATTTTTTTGATATAATTATTCTATTAATCAAACAAATTTAAATATGTAAATTATTTTTATAATTTTTTATCTTTTAAAATTAAAAAATATCAATTTTGTATTTTTAAAATTTTTTTTCCTTAACACGGCATGTAATATTTCTTTTGACTGTCTGTTTTTAATTTTCAAAAATGAAAAATAATAAAATTGCTTAAATATTTATACGGATTGATATAAAATATAAAAATCTAAAAAAAAAAACTTTTAAATTATTTGTTGTATTAAATATATCAGTTGTACAGAATATATAGAATATCAAGAAAAAGCATAGTAAAAAGTGTAACAATGTTTAGGTTTATTTTTACATAATTTTGTCAATACTAGAGTAGAAACAATGTATTTACTTGGGTGATTGTAAATTAATTTAGATTTATTAAATTTATATGGGGAAATTGTTGAAGAACTCCCGTCAGATTTGAGAAAATTGCCAATTAGGTTTAAGGATTTAAAAAAGAATCTGTTAGCTCTATTTATTACTTAATACACTTTTTTGGATAATTTAGTAAATGATGCTGAAGAAATTAAAAATCAAATAAATTAACAGTAAAAGTATACCGTAATTTTTTATAGTTTTCTTGGGCAAAATTACCATAAAGTTATTTTGTTCCATGTAGTTATATAAGATGAGTAATTTATAATTTAGATATTAATTTCCTCTAATGTTTTAATAATAATATTTTTCTTTAATAATATTTTAACTTAAAAATATTTGTCTCTATAAAACAACCATTTAGTATTCATTAATTAAAACACTTGTATTCTTGTATAATTAAAACACTTGTATTAAATTCTTCAATTTCATACTAACAGTATGCTATACATGTTTCAACGAAATAAAGCTTCTATTCTATCATCATGTAACATTCTTTCAAGTTTTAACTTGTAAGGTATTAACACGTAAAATGAGGGAAACATACAAGATGTGTGAGATTAAGAGTATCCATTTAAAGCTAATAAAAGAAAAAAATCGTAAGGTGAAAAGATGTAGATAACGAAATTATGTTCAAATGCTGTATTCAACATGAACCCCTAATAGTGTATAGAGAGGCAATTATATTTGTCAATTAACCATTAAATCGACAATTAACATTATTAACAGGTTAGGAAAAATGTAACCTTCTAAACCATTAATATCTTCTAGCTTTTAAAAGAAGACTTTTTATAGTAAAATTTGAGGGTATATTTGACAGGCGGGTCTGGTCTATATTAATGACCCAGATACAATAACCCATCTTATATTTTTATTCAATGTTTGGTAAAAATATTTGTATGCACCGGATTGGATTACTGTAAGTTAATTGTGGTTTTAATGAAAATACTGCACTGCCAAATGAAATTATGAATTATATATTGTATGTACAGCCATCAGAAGTGAAACGCAGATTCAACAATATGGAAACATGCCAGTATTACATGCATACATCCACACTCACATCCATTCTTCAATTTCATCTTTATGGTTGATAAAAACTTCAAATTTCTCCCTGTTCTCAATGCTATTTGGTCTTCCGAAATGGGGAAAACGTTGATCCTTTGCATAGATTTCTCGTTGTATTCCTTTTTTACAAGTCAAACCAACACTCATTCTTGATGTGCCGATGGCAACAGTCTTGTATTGAGGACATAGCTTGTGAGTATCTTCTTTCTTGATTGAAACATGAAGCGAATGCAACTGTTTCGTCTTCTGTTTAATGATTTCTCTTCCCGCATGGTCACTTGAGTTTTCATCAAATTGTCATCTTAACAATTGGTTTCTAGAACTCATGCTTCATTGTTTTGGCCTTCCATAATTCATATTATTCCTAAACAAAGCCTGGATCAAATTTGCTATTGCTAGAAAATCTAAGTTTTAGAAATTTATAGGCTAAGTGTAGTATTTGTGGCCCATATTAGATAAGTGATACAATATATTGGGCTATATTAAAGTAATCAGGAGTCGAGCTCCGATTTTGTATTTGTTTATATTGTATGGATTTATTTTTCAATATGGGTAAGTCTAATTGTAGTCAAAAATCCGACCGAGCCAAAAGTATACACTCGGGGATTTAGGCCAAATTTGATTGTCTTTCCCATGACTTTTTTTTTCCTGAAATTTTGAGAGGTTTTTTCACGTAAATTTGGTGTTATCTATAATTGTTTTCTTTTCTTATTATCCTGATTGCTTAATTTTTCATAACAATAAGATTGCATTACTCCTTGCAATTTGTTATTAATAGTTACATTCTTAAGTGGTTAGAGTCATTTCCTTTTACTATAAGGAAATAGAAATATTATGTATATTCATGTTATAATTTGTGCATCTAGTTAGTCCAATACTTCATAATATCAAAAACTTATCTCCTCGTTCTTATTTGGAAAAGTACTTCCAAAACTTTGAGTGAATTTACTGAATAATCAATCTTTTCCTACAGGATACAGGAGAGTTTGAGACAAGTTTGAGTCAGCCAAGCTGCAAAAGAATGGGACTGAAGACAGAGACAATTTGGAGTCATGTATTAACCTCTCATTAGACGATAGCATCAAGACATTGCCAGACCTTGTTGGAAGAGTGGAGACTCGTTTCTCCATCAACGATCAAAATTGATTAAATTTGAAGATTGAATAACGAATAAGCTCTAAATTAAAATTGAAGATTGAAGAGACATTAAACTTAAAGTGGTCTTCTGATTGCTTCCCTTACGAATAAATTTCTTTCTAGTAGTCTATGTAGACCAGGAAATTCAGGCAAAAGGCTTCAACTCTGTTTTAGAGAGGGTGTGGTATCTTTAAGGTTGATAACCAAATTATGGAATATAATGGGGTTTTGATTTTTAATTTGATGATAAAAAGAACATTCCAAAATATTTTTTTCTTGGACGCAGCCAACCAGTGCACAAGAAGAGTCCTAAGAAGAGAATAATGTTATATCCTTCCATTTTTCCTCCCCAATTAACGTTAATTACTGTTAGTTTCGGGCTTCAAAGAAACATATAGGCGGCCACTCAGGTCCAGGTAGTAAGTTCCCTTACTCTCTAATTTTTTAGACCGGTAGTAAAAGCTTTTATCCTCTAATTAAAGAATAGGGGTTTGAGTCTCACGTTCTTAAAAAATGTAGAATTTTTTCATTACGTGTGACACAACACCTTTTATATCATATGATATAGAGGATAAAAAATTTAACCTCTCATTGTGTGAATAGATTTGTAAAGTGCATTATAATCTTACAATAATGTAAGATTTGGCCATATAAGAAATCGTTTTTAGACTTTTGTAGTGCATCATAGTCGTAAGGTTGGGTTGTATAACGAGTTATGTAGTTTTTAGATGTGAGACATAAAGAATGGGTAGTAGAACAAATCGATTTTTAGAGTATGAAACATGTAGAAAGTCTCACCGATTGTGTGAGTAGATTTTTGATATGTATTCTAATGTGAGATAGAAGATAACTTGTTTATATTTGTGATTAATGTGAGATTAGTCGATTTAATTTATATCTATATTTTATTTTAATATCACCCTATTTTTAATTTTTTTAAAAAAAAAAAAAATAAAAATTTTGTTTCAAACAAGAAATTAAAAATATAAAAAAGTAGAATATGCATTTTTTTTTTTTTTAGTAAAAAATTAAAGAAATAAAAAAAAATTAATTTTAAAAATTCACTTTTATATAGTTAATAAAATAAAATGATTAAAATTGAAAATTGAACTATCAATTTTACGTCTCTACAATGCGTCGTTCGTTTTACTTCTGTTACTACGACATGTCGTATAATTTTCCTTCCCATCTAAGGAAATAAACGGGAGCAGAGGTCCGGTTAAAGCCCTAAATTAAACCCTTCAAAATTTGCGCGTTAGAAACAGCGAGGGAAGAACAAGAAACGGAGGGAGAGAAGATGAATCACGTAGCTGCAATGGAGGAGCAAATTGTATCAGAGAGAATGAGGAGAAAACTGGAGGAAGTTAACGCAGCCGCTCAAGCCCATCTTTCTCCTGTCCAAGACCATATCAATTTCACTCTTCAGGTCTGCTCTCTTTCTCATTTTCCTTCTGCCTTTCGTTTATATGTTTGTAAATTATATTTTTTTCCTTGTTATTTTCATGTGGGTATTTAATTTCTGATGGGTATGTAGCAAATTTTGACATTTATTTCAGCTATGTGAACTTCTGCTCAGTTTGTTGCATTATAATTAATTTCCTATATTTCTGATGATTAGTAATTGTTTTAATAAAATTTTTGAGTTGGAATTTGATTTAGAGAAGCAGGAATGTTGTCTGGTTACTGATTAAAGTACGAGAAAATATAAATTCATGTCCTTTTCTCAACATTTTTAGTGTTTTTTTCTCTTCTATGGTTGAGAATCACTTTGCATTGATTGATTGTGTGAACGATAATTTCCTGCAGCAAGCGTACTTCAAATGTGCATATGAGTGCTTTGACAGGAGAAGAAAGCAAGAAGAGATAAGCAGTTGTGTCGAAAATTGTAGTGTTCCAGTTGTTCGAGCTCAGCAGCATTTTGAGAATGAGATGGCAAAGTTCCAAGTGAGTTCATTTCCTTTTAGCACTTGATTTGGTTGCTAGCATCATGGCTTTCTTGATTGAACAGCTAAATACTAAGTTTTCTGTTATTTTTTGGTGTAATACTGTTCTATTTATATTTCATTCCCTGGCTTATTTGTTTAAATAATTTCCCGATTTAATTTCATGAAAGTTAACAAACTAGAATGCTTAAACTGCTGTTAAAAGTCTATATTGAAATCTGATAACGGCGTCAAATCAATTTTAAGAGTATAATATAGAAAAAGAAGCATTAGGAGATGGTTTTACCTAATGGATAGATGATATGTATGAATTAACTTCTTACGGTGAAGTTCAACTATTATTATATTTTATGGCATGCCTTTCCCATTTCCAATTTTTTCCCCCGCTTATATTTGTTATTGATCTAAATGACTACTTTATTTTTCGTTTCTCTGAACTCAAAAGAACCTTATTTTTAGAAGTTTGAACAGTCGTTTCTGTCCCTAGCTGCTATAGTTACTCAAAAAGGCTTAAAATTGCTGCTATCCAGAAGTTCATTAGTCATAATTTGATATAATGACATGGTTTGGTTGAATTTCATCCCCTTCATTGCATTTAGTTGTTAACAAATTGAACTTCCCCTTCTTTAATAACTTCCAACCCTAGTGACTTAGTTTTGCAAAAATAAACCTCTATTCTTGTGGTACCTTTACAGAGATTCAGATGATGGGCCTGAAAATTTTGAGGATTGTAACTGAATACTCAGTTTGCTAATAGCCCCGAGTGGTGACTGCATCATCAGTTTTACATAATCAGCATAATTATGTAACTAATAACTGTTAATTAGTTCCATTAACATACATGGAGCATTACTATAAATTACTTGTGGGTTTAATGAAAAATACCATATTGCCATAAGATATTTATGAATTATACGTCAGAGCACGAGGCTTCATTACAGCCATCAGAAGTGGAACACAGATTCAATGCCAGTATCACTTGCATACATCCACACTGACATCCATTCTTTAATTTTATCTTTTGTTTGATAAAAACCTCAAAATTTCTCCCTATTCTGAATATTATTAGGTCTTCTCAAATGGCAAAAATGTTGGTCCTTTGTATAGATTTCTTATTTTATATTCCCTTTTTAAAGTCGAAACCAACATTCATTTCATTATGTGCCAATAGCAACAGTCTTGTATTGAGGAGATAGGTAGTGAGTGTCTGCTTTCTTGATTGAAACATGAAATGAATGCAACTGCTTGGTCTTGTGCTTAATGAGTTTCTCTTCCCACATTGTCACTTTGAGTTTTTATCAATTTTCATCTTAACAATTAGTTTCTGGAACTCATGCTTCATGCTTTTGGCCTTCAAGAATTCATATTTTTTGAAAACAAAGTCTGGATCAAATTTTCTATTACATACAGAAATCCCTGTTTTAGAAACTTACTAGTCTAAGTTTGCATTACTCACAATTTCTTCTTCATAGTTGCATTCTTAAGTGATAAGAGTCATTTCCTTTAACTGCTTTTACTACGAGTTTGTACTGGATGCAGGAGAGATTGAATAGGGCTCTAATGGTTTGCCAAGACAAGTTTGAGTCAGCCAAGCTGCAAAAGATTGGGACTGAAGCCATAAACGATTTGGAGTCATGCGTTAACCTCTCAATAGACGATAGCCTCAAGACATTGCCGCACTTAGTCGGAAGATTGAAGACTCATTTCTCTATCAAGGATTAAGTCAAAAGATTATTAGAACAATGTTTTTTACTCCTTCCATTTTCAATCATTATATCCACATAAGTGATTAAAACTTTTAGAATACAATGAGTTCTACTATGCAATGTCTTCAGAAGCTACAATTTATATCCTTACATTTTTCTTCACCAATTAATGTTATTTGTTGATTTCGGGCTTAGTCAATTTGCCTGTCTTTTCGCTAATAGGCGTGCTTATGGAATCCTGTATTTCAAGATTATTTGGTTAGGGATATGTACATATTCTCCCTAAATTGCATTTGGCCCTAAATCCCGAAAAATTTGAAGTTTTCATGTCGTTTTGAATCCCTTGATTGAAGCATTATTGCAGGTGAAGCTACGTTGGTGAATTCGAGCAGTAATCATGGACTAAATAGATTCGAGTTACTCAGGACCCTTTTCGTTGGCAATTCGAAAATTATTTTTTACAAATTTATATAGGTTTAAAAATATGAATTGTATTCTTAATATTTTTAATATTTAAAAATTTATTTTTCGATTTAAAAAATTATGAAATGTTGGATATAATTTTTGAAAGGAATGAAAATAAATGTATTAAACTTAAAATTCTTAATATATATATATATAATTTTTAAAAGTTTTTATTGAATCAAATAGAATCCTAATTCATATGCATAATCCTACTTTAAATTATGAAACCTAAAATTTTTGAGTTTATCATATTTAATAGAAATCAGAATTTGAATTACATAAATAATTGGTACAAATACTTTCTGATTTGGCCAAATTTATTAAATATTTCAAGAATGCATCCAGTGACATGATATTTAATATTACTCATTAATAATTCATAAAATGACCTTTGTTGGTTTTCTATTAAAAAAATAGAATTTGATTTAAAAACAGTTTTTAAATATTTTATAGACAAACACATATTTTAAGAATTTTTCGTATTTTTTATTTTCAAACACAAAATATAAAAAATTCTATCCAAAAACTAAATCAAACGACCCTAAGATTTTCGAATAGGATTTGGTAGTTTGTTTCATTTAATCATGCTGAGTCTACGTAATCAATGGAGTAGTTTCTTAATGGAATAAGGTGATGTAGGTATTTATAGTTAAGAAGCAGAACTTGTAATCATCAGAAAAGTGTTATTTCTCCTAAGAAATTGATATTGAGATACAAATTTTCAGTTACTTTATATTTTGTATTCAATCAATTTTGGAGATAAAGTTTGGTTTCAGTATTTATCTTTTAAAAGAAAAGTAGTGTGGATATTATACATTTTCTTAATTTAATTATTTTTGTATTATTTGAATTATTTATATTTTGATAAAAAATAATATTGAATTAGTAAAAAATATGGATTTAATTGGTCAACATTCATGAGTTATAATAAATATGTCCAGGATTTTGATCCCCGTTTCATAGAATTTTCATAAGAAAGAAAGAAACGGAGAGAAGATGAGTCGCGTAACAGAAACGGAAGAGATGATTATAGTTAATTTCTTATATTTCTTGTGCTTTTTTTTTTTTTTTAACTAAAAACCTTTGGGTTGGAATTTGATTTGGAGAAACAGACTTGTTTTCAAAAATCACTTATGATAATATTTCTGGCAGCAAGCGTACGACAATTGTGCATGTGAGTGCTACAACGGGAGGAGAAAGCCAGAAGAGACAAGCAGCTGTTTTGAAAATTGCATTGATGCCGTCCCTAGAAGTAGGCGGCATTTTGAGAATGAGCTGAACAAGTTCTATGTGAGATCATTTCCCTTTTAACACTTGATTTGGTTGCTGCTTCATCACACATACTCTGCATTGAACAGAAAAACACTTGGAAACAGAAGTTTCCACTGTTTTTTATATGTCTTTGCCTGGCTTATTGCTTTATTTGCTCACTTCGTCCTATAATTGATACCTTGTAGGGATGAATTAACTGCTCAAAGGTGTTAGAATCTTTTATGGCGTGCCTTTCTGCATCTCTGAAGTTGAATATTAACACTCTTTTCTGTGTGAATGTGTCTATAGCCACCTCAGATACTTAAAGGAATGATTTATTGCTATCCAGAAGTTCATTAGTCTAAATTTGGTTCATGGAACCAATTGTGCTTCTGATTCTTTGAATAACTTCGAACCCAAATACCCGAAATTTATAAAGGAGTGATTGACTGACCTGAACATTTAGATGATCCTAACTGGATATCAACACAATCTATATAATTATTCGTATTCAGGTTACAATTCCTGTATCTACTATGTTTAGTAAATAATATGCAATACTTGATCTCCAGAAAATTACGTTCCATCTCTCCGTTCTGCTATATCTTTCATGAGTGAGTTTCTGAAAATAATTAACCTTTTCTTACTGGTTACAGGAGAGATTGCTGAGGTCTCTTAAGGATTGTGAAGACAAGGTTGGGAGAGCCAAGCAAAAGAGTGAGCCTGACGCCATGAAATATTTCGAGACATGTCCTAACCTCTCAGCATACGATAGCATCAGGGCATTACCATCTCTTGCTGCAAAATTGGAGAATCATTTCTCTACCAGTGATTAAGTCAAAAGATTATTACGAGCAATCTTGCAGTGGTAAATCATTATATTCATCGGTAAGTGATTCAAATTTCGAGAAGACATTGAATTCTGTTATGAAATTTCTTCCTTTAGAAGCCAGAAGATATTGAATAATTTAGATGGTTACACTTTTCTTAGCCTGTTAATAATGTTGATTGTCGATTTAAGGGTTAATTGACAAATTGCCTCTTTTTACATTATTAGGGTTCATGTTGAGTACAACATTAATTTCAGGATAATTTGGTTCTACCTACATCTTTTCGCTATGATTTTTTCTATTTATTATTGTTAAATCGATACTCTTATATCACACCTTGTATGTTTTCACTCATTTTACATGTTAATACTTTACTACATTAAAAAGAATGTCATATGATCATATAATAGACGTTTTATTGAAACATATATAGCATATATATTGTTAGTATGAAATTGAAGAATTTAAGAATTATCCACAAGAATACTGTATTTTAATTAAGGAATACTAAATGGTTGTTTTATAGACAAAAATATTTTTAAGTTAAAATATTGTTAGAGAAAAATATTATTATCAAAATATTGGAGGGAATTAATACCTAAATTATGAATTATTCATATTGTATAAGAGAGAGTGAAAGAGAACTCATTAGTTATGATGTTGAATTTTACTTCTAAGTACACGTAACTCATTAGTTATGTTTTTAAATTTTACTTTTATATACACGCCACGCTTGAAACAAAAAAATTTCATATGAATAATATAGGGTCATAAAAAATTGTAACTTCATAGCAGATTTTATGTTAGTAAATAATCCTATCTAGTTTATAAAAGTTTCATTAATATAAAAAAATGTCACATTCATATATTTAATAAAATTATAATTATGAACTAATTAACCTATATTTTTTAATATGATTTGCATTAATCAAATTGTCAAATTTTTATTTGTTATTAATATATAATTTTTATTTTGTGTCATTAATACTACTTTATTATTATCTAAATCTTGTAACAACATATCCGTGAACTATCATTTAATAACTTCTTTTCTATAATTATTTATTTAAAAGCACATGTAAAATTATGAAAATTTAAAAAATAGCTAGTATCTTATACTTATTTTTTTTTCAAAATTCTCAATCATATTTTATGAATTTATAAATTTCTGTACAAATATATAAAAATATTTTAAAAAATTTAATTATTCGAGCAGCCGGTAATAATTATCAAACTTAAAAATTTATCAAATTTTATAATTTTGATATTTGCGAGCCACTGCAAATATATAGTTAAACTTTTTTTTTTCCCTATTTAAGCATTTGTGGCATTTAAACTAATTATTGAAATGAAAATCATAATGCAATATTTCGGTAATAATTTTATTACATGTAATAAATTTAATTAACTATTATTCTTGTTTTTATTTAACTTAATTTGAGTTGTTGAGCATTTGACATTTAATGTTAATCAGTTAAATTATGTAAATAATTAGTAAGTTAAATGATAAATAATCATGATATTATTGTGTCAAGAACAATGTTGCCGTGGTAAACCATTATATTCATTTTTTATCAAGAATAATCATGTTTTATAATTTTTTTATTTATTATCAATTGCATTTAATCATTTTAATTCAAATAAAATTTAGGAAAACTGATTCATCTCCCTTCGAGTTTTCGGAAATGAATGTGTCACTGCAATATAATTTTTATTTATAAAATTATAAGAAAACATAATTATTTATATAATTTTTATTCATATAAGGGATAAAAATGATATCAACTAATGGGTGATGAATGTCAAAAGAATATTGGTCTGTTTTTAAAACTTGAAGGGTATCTATTTATTCCAAATTCTAGTAGTATTTGTTCTTTCTCCAAACTCTGGGGATAGGATTTGTCAATTTCTCTAAAATTTATAAGAATTCCAATTGATTAACCACCAAAGTAATGACTACTAATAATAATAATAATAATAATAATAATAATAATAATAATAATAATAATAATAATAATATTTTCTTCTCACTTAATCATGCGTTAAATAAATTTTAATAATCAGATGATGTGGCAGTCAAATATCATTAATAATTAGTAAAAGCAGTTAAATGATATGACTCTTATCACAAAAGAATGTAACTATTAACAAGAAATTGCAAGGATCAAAATAGAAATAGCACCAGCTTTTTGCTTTAAGTTCCTGTTCTACACGGACTACTAGAAACAAATTTTTTCATAAGGGGAGTCGATCAGAAGACCACTTTAATTTTGATGTCTCTTCAATCTTCAATTTTAATTTAGAGCTTATTCATTGAAATGTCTTCCTTTAGAAGCTAGAAGATAGATACTGAATAACTTAAGATGGTTACATTTTTCCTAACTTATTAATAATGTTAACAAATTGCCTCTCTTTAACGTTATTAAGGGTGCATATGAAATACTGCATTTCAGCATACTTTGGTTAACTACGTCTTTTCACCTTATGGTTTTTTCTATTACTATTTTCAAATTAAGACTCTTAATGTCACTCATCTTGTATGTTTCACTCACTTTACATGTTAATACCTTACAAGTTAAAACTTAAAAGAATGTTACAGGATGATAAAATAGAAGCTTTTGTTTGATTGAAACATACATAATATATTGTTAGTATGAAATTGAGGAATTTAAGAATTGGTACACAAGAATACATATACAGCTATGAAATTGAAGAATTTAAGAATTATTACACAAGAATACAAGTGTTTTAATTAAGGAATAGCAGATGCTCGTTTTATAGAGAAAAATATTTTCAAGTTAAAATATTGTTAGAGAAAAATATTATTATTGAAATATTGGAGGAAATTAATACCTAAATTATAAATTAGTCATATAATATCATATAAGAGAGATAATGAAAGAGAATTCATTAGCTATATTGTTAAATTTTACTTTAGCGTAGTGATGAGTTAATCTCTCCATGCAGAAAGGTGGCAGCTTTATCGTTCAACAATACTTGAAGTATGAAGAAATGGTGCATCACATAGTAGAAGAGTTTTCATGCAGAAAGGTGGCATCTTTATCGTTCAACAATTCTTGAAATATGAAGAAATGGTGCATCACATATTATAAGAGTTTTTAAACAGCAAACAAAATTTTCAGGTTGTTAGTGACAGATATGGCAACTATGTGATTCAAACAGCATTGGAAGAAACAATGGTAGGGAATAGATTTAATCTTCATTACAGACTCATAATGAAGCTTCAACCTCATTGCACTGCACTTCAGTTTGGATATGGAAAGAATATTTATAATTTGATCACAAGAGAAGCAAATTTGATTTCAGAGTTTACTACTTCTACTGCAAGAATGTAAAAAA
>CM040441.1:10124548-10195780 GCA_022749755.1 Azadirachta indica | reverse complement strand
AAAAATGTCAGAATAAAAGAAAATTAGCAACAAAAATTCGACAGTAAGAAAAGCAATAGCAAAAGCACTTGGTCCAGCAATAATAAAAAGTCTCTAGTGAATGATTTCCAAGGAAATAATAGATATAGATAATTAATACATTTGGGAAAATTCAGGCTCCTTTTTATTATTAGAAAACCTCCAGGCGAAGCCTTAGAGGGACAGTATTAACTTCACTTGAGTGCAAATTATGATGTTCGATACTTGATTTATGAGAAAAATGTAAGATAAAATAACTCTTATAGTCAGTAGAAAGTTAAAACATATAGACAGTGGATTGAATCAATAAGTTAAGTAAATATAGTCTAATCTAATTTTCAGAGTCCAGCACGTTAATTACTATTAAAGAAAGAAAGGCCAAAAAAGGGCGGAAAAGTGACATAAGTCAACAGAGAAATTAATGTGGTAGAAAAAGAAATAATTCATGCAGAGAAAGTGGCATTTGAAAGTAGAAAAGCAAAGACTGATCGGGCAGGCAAGGTAAATTAGGTTAAGAACAGAGCAGAAAACTGAAATGATACCTTAAAGAAAATAAACATTCAGCTTTTTCTTTATTACACTTTCACATCAACTGAGGAACATAAGAAAAATTCTCCGATGCTCTGCTTTCCTCAAGAGAAATCAAGTGTTGCCTGTTTTTCAGATCTTCAGTCTTTTCAAAAGCCGCTTGAAGCCAGCTCATCTGCACCTCCAACTGCCAGCTCTCGTGGTGTAGAAGTACACCCCAAAGACAAATGCCATCAAGCTCATCTTTCGTGGTTATAGCTTCCAAGCTGCACACAGTCGCCAGTAAAATGTGGTTCAAATAAATTTTCTATATGCTTTATATAAGTAGCAAAGATGTTTACAAAGCAAATAATTCAGAGAACTGCCCATAGAACAGTTGAGGAAACTAACATGTACATTTAATATGATCTCAGCTCCACTGTCACAAAGTGTACATCAGAATTGTCACAAAGTGATGAATACTAAACCTTCTACTGTGGTGTGAAACTGAACACATATAATAGCAATTACGACAAACAGATCACTGTATGAGGCATGCCAAGAGTGAAAAGCCATTATTAATCTTCTCATTTTCAAGAAATACTGAATTAAACTGAGCCCATAGCAAAACAATTATCGATGTATTGCAAAAAAGAGTAAATTGATTCAAGATAGCAAACCTAAAAGTTTTAGGTTCCCCCATTAACAACATCATGATCTTCAGCCTTCAGCTTCAGTTGAAAATTAGAGTTAGGTTTTTTGTATACTCTTCTGACTTAATATATCAACTCAGAAGAGATTTCATGTTTCAGGAAGAAATCTTCAAAATGAAAAGCATAACAACAATACACTTGTAATAAAAGCTGAATAGTACATGATCTCAAACGTGCATCGTGTGCATGTTCAAATCATAGTATCGTACTTAAAATAATTTAACATGGAGATCGAATTGCGACATCAATCGAACACCAAATAGGATAAGCAAGAGATAGTAGGGATCAGGAGAAAGAATAAATCAAATCTGCAGTTTCAAACTGAAAAGTACTCAAAACTATTGAGAGGCAGAGAAACTTAAGCAATTTGGAAGTTTCTTAAAATTCTTTCATAAGAATACTCAAACTTAAGACAAATGTTCAATAGTAAGTACATAAAAATTGAAATATAAAGAAATTAAATCGTTGAATATATCGAAAACCTTACAGAGGCACCTCTTGTGACAATTTCAGAATATTATATCACAGCACTTTCTTGCAGTAGAGAGTTATATTAAAAAATTAGAAAATAATCCATTTTTTTTTAAATAATAATACACCTAAATATTGAGGAAGAAAGTATAACTAAAGTATGAAAACAAGACACCTGCAGTTTTGATACTGACAAGAGTGATATTCGTCAAAGCAAGTCAGGAGATTTTGCTTGTGCAAAGAGCTGCATTCAGAAAATAATATCAAAACTCCTAAGCCTTACCAAAATAAAGATTTTGCATGCGGAAATCAGGTACAATTTTATCAAATTGCTCAAAAGTAGGAGAAAAGAAACTTGTCTATTAAATTTGCAAAATAATAGGAGAAAGCAAAACCACTTTTTCTTAAAAACAAAACTGAAAGTCAGTTTCCTTTGAACAACACCCAAAATTAAAATGGGTGGCAAAAATTTCATTTTCAAGAAGAGTATAGCAGATGTATGTAAGGAAATAAGATTATAATAGATGTATGTAAGAAAACCGAGACAAAAGAAAAAAAATAAAAAAGGACGAGAGCACAAAAGCTATATGACTGTCTTCGCAAATTCTATACAGAATGCTGGCAATTTACAGTTAACAGCAGAAAATGAAAACATAAAGGCCAAAACTTATCATTTAAATTTCTTAATTGATATGAGAAAAATAAACTTATTGTTCTTAATAACAAAAATATACTTCTGAAATAAATTTTTCTTCAAAAAATTACAGTAAACAGCAACTAGCAAACAGTTCATTTAATGTTCAAGGAGAATTTTTAATTGTATTCCCAAACCAAAACTCAGAATACCAAGCTGTCGAATTTTCTGTTTATTTCAAAAAATCAATATAAAGCAAGAAAGGGTGTGAATAAAAGAAATTTCAAGGCTTCCCCTTGTTCAAATTCTGAATTCATGCTCCTTAAATTATCAAAGAGATTCCTCAAAACGGGGCAGGGAGATCAAATGCCAATTTCCAGTTTCCAATATATATAAAAGATTAAAAGTAAACTATTCAATTAGACCATTGGACTCTCATATGATAAGAAAAGGAAATAGTCCAACGGGGACTCACATTCCTAACATCAATTTTCAACCTTATAACATCTTCTTCCTTCTCGTTCTTTATATCAATACATTAATCAGGAGAATATACAGAAATACGCGAGTAAAATTTAATAAAACATAAAAGACCTAATCATGTTATGGAGCTTCTCTTATGCTTCATCAGCAACATCATCGTCAGTCTTCATTCAGTTAAAATCCCCATTTATATAGCTAGAGGTGCGTTTAGAAGAATTGTCTTTGTCAGTGTGGGCTCCGAAAAAGCAATGATTTTTCTATATTTATATTTCTTGCAAAAAGTTCAGTTTTAAGAAGAAAATAACAGAGCATTATATAGGGAAACAGAGTCGTATGATCATAAGGATTTCTCAAACAGGGGCAGGCTAATCTTGTATAGACTTTTCCCTCAAAATCAATTTTTTTATCTGAAATTAATAAATAATGCTTTATATACTTACAAAGTTGAACTATCTACAAATTACTGTGACATTTTAATGTCATATTAATTGTAAAACAATAAGTCAACGTCACATGTTGTTAGCAATTGAGTCATTACATGAAGCCATTTTTTTTTTTTTAAACAACTACATATACATAGTGTTATTTCCTGTTAACAAATGTTGAATTTTGAATTTCTTTTTAAGAATGACAAATATTTTAATGAATAATGAATAATGAAATGAACATAAGTAGCAAATACCAATCTCAATAACTAAAAAGTTCCATAAATTTAACATATTCATCATGATTAATTTCTTTGCTCTAATAATTACTCTAAGTGTGTATTTTGCCTTACTGTTGATAGAAAAGGAAAAGTAGATTTTGTTTAATTAGAGGTGTGTTTGAAAGTGCTTTTGTAGAACTATATTGTTGGTTTTATTGCCACTTAGACCCGGTTTTGTAATTAATTGTTATTTGTACTTCTGTTATAAGTTTTGCTGTTAACTTTCTATTGTAGTAGATGGATATATAAGTAATTGCACTGAGAGTTTTCAGCACAAAAAAAAAAAAAAAAAAAGGTTATATATTGAACATAAATAAATAAAACGGACATGACCATTCCAAAATATACCAATCTCATGACTATCCAGCATCTTATGTCTTTAAAATGAATGCTCTTTACAGTTTACAAAAACTTCATATACACCCTCTGTTTCTTGTTATGGCTTGTAAAAATTTAAAGTTAAAAATTAATAAGTAAAAAGTTTAAAAAATAATGAAAAACTCACGTAGAATTCTAATATTATCTCCCTTAATTTTTTTAAAAAATCTTTAATTTCATATCAAATAAGATATAAAGACATTGGAGGTTTGAAATATAAAAATTCATTTTAACGGAAATGTAATTCGCTTTCTTACCTATTAATTGTATCTAAAGCAATTAAATAACAATTGATGTATTACTTCTTTAACGAGTTTTGTTTATGTGATAAGTTAGTTGGTTTTAAAAAAATAATGTAGACACTATCCATGTGAAACTTTTAGTATGTATTATAATAAGATTACACTGTCATAATTCACAGTGCCTTTTGTTTTTGTTTCTGTAAAAATGAAAAAAAAATAAATAAATAGAAAATAATATCTATGAGTTGATTTGTATTATAAAAATAATTATCTCAAAATTAAAAATTTCACAGTACATAATCATGATAATCATGGTAATCATGAGAATTTCAAGAAGTGCATCATAAAGTTTGAACACCCAATTATTGCAATCATTTTTGCTCTTTGCACACTATTGTGATTATCGTGATTGTGATGAGGTTTTAATTTCTAAATACAGAACATGTAAATAACAAAAATATATTGATCGGTATTAAGAATTAACTTGATTTAGACGATGAGTTTGGTATTGTAGTATTTTTAATGTATTTGGTAGCTATGTTAGAAAGATCGTTAGTAATACTAAATTTTAATAGAATTTATGCTAATAAATATTTTAAATTTAGTAATGTGATTTTCCTTGTGTTATACTTTAAACATCTTTCTTTCAATTTTTTCTTTTTTTTTTTTATGATCGATTCATACTGGTAAACATTGCTATACATACAAAGTTAAACAACAAATTAAATTAACGTAACATTAGAAGTCATATTAATTATAAAGTCAACATCACACAAGTATTAAAAAGTAAAATATTATTTGAAATGATATTTTTCAAATGATATTTTTTTCTTTTAACTTTAAGAACGACTAATAATTGAATAATGGAATAGTTAAATCACATAATGAAGTATATAACTAGCAAATACCAATGTCTTTAATATGATTCAATAACTAAAAATTTCCTTAAATTTGATGAAAACAGAAATGTAGATTTTGGTAATGAACTGTGTAATTTAAAGTGCATTCCCGAGAAGCAGCTTTCAATAAAAGTACTTTCTAAAGGCGCACTTATTGCTACACACATGGCTCTTTGATAAGTGCGTAAAACATACGCTTATTATTCACTTTTAAATTTGTTTTGTTTGTTTAATCCTTAAACCTTATTGGTATTTGATGTGTTTTAGGTTTTATTGTGCAGATCATCAGAGAATCGACCATTCAAAGTAAATTTAACTCAAAATGATTGAAGTCGGCTCAAAAAAGAAGACGTTCAGGGACCAAAATGTAAGAAAAGTACGGATCAAAATACAAAACACCAGGGGACTTAAGTGCAAAGCTGAGAGGACCTATCTGCAAGATTTTCAAACCTTGCAGGTTAGCTTTGCATGGCACAGCTAGAATGCATGGCGCGACCGCGCCACCTCTTCAATCTCACTTGCGCCCTTGTGCTATTTGTGGTACCCCGGCACCTGTTGCAACTGTTTTGGACAGTTTTCAAACTTATTCTAAGCCCTAGGATCAGAAATGAACGGCTAGATGTGGGAAAGATTTATGTTTTATATGTATTTTGGGTATGGAAGAGGAGAGCCACTTTTAGGGGAAGATTTCTTGGCTTGGAAGAAAAAAAAAGAAGAGAGAGAAGGAGAAATCTAGAGAGAGAAAGCTACATTTAGAAGAAGAGGAGAAAGAAAGCTTGATCTCTTGAAGGAAAAAGCTCTCCAAATCATAGTTTTATCTCTTCCCTCATTTTATTTTGCCTTGAATTGAACAAATTAGTGTTTATTGACTTTGTTATCATTTGTTGAATTTATGTTTATGAGATTTGAATATTCTATCATGTATGGCTGAACTTATTCTCTAGGGTAATGATTTAATTTATTGGAAGTATCATTTTTTTTTTGATATTGCGCTGTTTTTTATTTGATATCTTGTACTGAGTATTTATCATAATGATTAATGCTTTTAAATATTTGGCCAGTATTTGAATGACATGTGGATTGATATAAACTGATAAGTGAGTATTGTATTTAAACCGTGTGATAAATACCGTAAATTACATATTAGACATAGATATACTAATATGATTTACATAGTTTAATTGAAAATTATCACTAATCGTAATGCACTTCATTAAATTAATTCTACATAGAGATATAGTGAATTATTAGGTGCAAAGTAGTTTTAATTGATCTTGAGAGAGATTGTCGTATAAGATATAATAATTAATTAGCAATGCCGGTATCAAATCAAAATAACATCAATAAAAAAAGTGGATGGGAATAATTAAGATAAAATCATTGGCCTTAGATTTTCCATTGATTGAATCTTTTAATTAATTTGTTAAGTAGTTAATTTTTATCTATTTTAATTTCTCATTCAAATTGATAATCGATTCTTCAAATCAATTCAAAATTAATTATCTTCGGTACTTAATTGGTTGCATTCCTTGTGGGATTGACATCCTCTTATCATTTTACTACTTGTTATGATCCTGTACACTTGTAGGTATCGCGTACACACTGCACAAATCATACACTCTTCATTGCTTATCATGGTTTATATATTAATTAATAATAATATCACTAAATACCTTCTGGAAACCGAATAATATTGCAGAGGTAGCTCTTATCACAAATAATAATATCTTTCTTGCAGTTGCCGTGGAGAGTTAAATTCAAAATCTGAAAAACATACCAATCTCAGCAAACGATGACAAGAGTGATATTAATTACTCAAAAGCAATTGGGCAGCAAATTAAACTTCCTTCTCCAAAGAATCTGTGCATTCACCAAATATTTAATATCAAAACTTCGTTAACTCTAATATGAATTAATTAATTAAAGAAAGAGTTGAATGTTCTTCATTAATTGCTGGCTCACAAATTAATCCTACCTTCCACTTTTCTTCTTTACGACTTAAATTAATGCCTATTTCCAAAGTGCTATTGGACTCAAAATGATGAACAAAAGAAATACGAATCTGCCTAACATAATTAGCAGCAATTAATTAATTAATTCAATTAGATAAATTAAGATAAAGAAAATAAATTAAATATTAGAACTAGGAATATTTGACTTACATTATAAGCCAACAGATCTTCTTTGACAAATTTGCGGCAAAATGGAACTTTTCTGCTCTCTGCCAATTCTCTTGGGAGTTGGTTCTACAGCTTCTTCCTCATCGTCAGATTCGCTGGTACTCATCTCGGCCTTATCATGAAACTGAGTGAGTTCTCGTTCAGCTGACACCAAATTTACAGTAAAGGTGTTGGGTGGGGACTCGTTGGGACGTGCATATACTGGACACACCCCACAACATTTCACCTTTAGCTTTTGGTATTTTTTAGGTGCCAACTGGTAGACGGAGAAATCAAATGTGACAGCAGTATGATGGTCAACTTCAGGTAGCCGAACATTGCTACAAGGATCAAATCCAAGTACGATCTGATCTGAGTCAAAAGGTGTGGAATGTACTATAGTCATACTGATATCTGTCTTAGTTTCAAACCGATAAGTACATTTGTCAATGACAAATTGGCCTTCAACATCATAATCTTCTTCAAATCCAACGATAACACAAAGTGAAAAACCGATGAATTGTGTGTTACAACAATGCGTTGCAGTTGAATAGCTATTGAAGATCCAGAACATCGATTGCTGAACCATTCAGGGATCTTAACTGCTCGTCCGGGTAAAGAAATTATGAATCCATCTGGTACCTGTGGTATGAAAATCATAATTGATTAATTTCTGCTGTGAGATGGAAAGAGAAAGAGAGAGATGGAAAGTACATTAATCACCTACCTTTTCATACAAAGTTGCAATTGCCATATGTAGAATTCCTGATTGTGAATCAGAAGCTAAAAGGTCGTTTGCTTTTTCTTTCAGTTTCGGGCAACCAGTAAATTTGAAATCGATTATTCTCTCCCGATAAAACGCATTGGAGCTTTGGTATTGTCTTTCCAGTAGGGATGCATCCAAACTTTCTAGACAATCCGGAAGCTCCGGCAATGATTCAAGCCGCTTACAATTCTCTGCATTTAAATATCTCAGCGATCGAGGCAGCTCTGGTAGTGATTCAAGCATATTGCATTCCCTCAAACTAAGTGATATCAGCCGAGAAATTTGCTTGATACTTGGAGGTAAACTCCCAAACCCATTCCCCCTAAGCTCTAGGTCTTCCAAAGAAGACAAACAACCAATATCTTGAGGGATTTCTCTTATGTCATAGTTAGATAAATGTAAATATTTTAAATCAGAAAGATCCGATAATGAAGGCAGTACCAACCCTCTGCGTGCGCAAAAGTTGGCCGTTCTAATTTCCTTTAAATCTTTGATAGAGGCTGGTAGTTTATTGATGGCGGAAGATTGTTCGTCTGTGACCAAAAAAGTTATTAATTTTCTTGGCACGCTAGCAAGTTCACAGCAATGAGGCAAACGCAAAAATTCAAGCGTCGTTAGAAGTTCAATCGGGGACGGCAGCTCATTAATCTTTGTCCCCACTAAGTCAATACGTGCTAAACTCTTCAATCCCTCCGAGATTTCTGGAAATCTCACGAAATTTGAGCAAAAACCGAGGTTGATCTCAATAAGAGATTTCAATTCACAGATGCTTGTCGGAAGACGCGTCAAGAATTGGCAGTTCCTCAGATCTAACAGTTCAAGACTAGTTAGTCTCTCGATTGAGGAGGGAACTTCTACGATTGCTGTACGGTATAAGATTAATGTCATTACATTTCCCGAAATCGATGGAAACTCCGAGAGATTAATGCAGTCAGATAAATCAATGTGTATGGGAGATCTAAAATGAATATTGGCGGGAAAGCAACTAAGACTTTTCAAGCCCCTAAAACTCAAGATACGAAGGTTGTTGAAATTCTGGATAGAAGAGGGAAGGGCAAGACAACTTTTTGCAATCTGAAACAATTATTCTCTCCAAATTTGGGGTTTCTACTGGGTCTGGGATCCTACTGAGATAATTAGAGTGCTGGAGATCAATGACTTTTAAACTTGAAGCTTCCTGAAATGAAAACTAATTGTTAATTACTACGAGGACAGATTAGCATGAATGCTTTTTCACAATGAAAATTCAAACATAAATTTACATTTAGGAGTTACGTTTTACCTTTTTTGCTTCCCAGAGCTGTTGAACTTTGCTGCGAGGTAGATTAACTTCAAGGAGATTCTCTGGACTAAAGTTTTTTGGTAATGTTCTCCAAGGATACCCATCCCAATGCAAATATCTCAATTCATTAGGAAGAAAATCAAGACCTTGAGGAAGATGGACTTTCGAGCTCACATTTGAAATTTCAAGACGATAAGGTACGTATAATTTAAGCAATCTAAGATTAGACATTTTTTCAAAAGCTTTAGGATTGAGATCTAAGTCTCTTATATTTGACATATCTAGAAATATACCTTCAATTGAGTCCGTTCCCTAGAAAGCAAAAGATGACCAAGAGTCAACACAGGGCGCAATAAAAATTTCAGAATTACCTTAAAGAGAAAACAAAATTTGCATTTGTTAATTCTTTATTCAACATCTATATAAGAAAAAAAATTTCAAATTAATAGATTTGGGTTAATAATAATTTAGTCCCTAAATTTTCCGGGAATAATAAATAAACAAAATATTTACTAAAAATTTCAAATAAATAGATTTGGGTTAACAATAATTTATTCTTTGAGTTTTCTTGAAACATTAATTAATTGAGACAACATTTACTTAATTTTAACAATTTTGTCCGTGGCCTTTATTTTCACTGTGAAGTTTGCAATATGCCGAGAACAAAATTGTTAAAATCAAACAATAATTGTCATGATTTGTCATTGAAAGTAACATATTATCCCCCAAAGAAAATTTTACCTTATTATTCTTTAATACATCATAAATATCTTTATAATGCCATAACCTGCTACGCTTGCCTGGATTTCTGATAGATTCCTGTCGAACAATCTCTCGACCCATTTCTTGCAATAATTCATGCATTTGCAACTCATTATCGTCTGATCTTGATATAAGTGACTTCTCAACAAGGGCATTCAATCTATAATCAACAATATCTCAATCATCATCAAATATATGCATCACCCAATCTTTGTCCTCTCCTTTGAAAAAGCAAGCAATGTCTAAAAATATACTCTTCTCATCCAAGTTCAACTCATTATAACTAATTTTGAACACACTATGTATTCTCGAACGAGAAATTTGACTCAAGATGCACAACCCTTTTTCCCAATCTATTTTGCTCCTCCCGTGAAAATGAGAACCCAAAACTTTAAGGGCTAATGCATTACCTTTAGCATAATGCACTACCTTCTCTGAGAGCATCAGGAAATTTTCAATGCAATGATTTTGTCTAAAGGCATGATTACAAAAAATCTTAAGAGCTTCATCGTCATTGAATGTTTCAAACTCATATATGTTATCTACCCCAAATTCAAGAAGCACTTCTCTATCTCTAGTTGTTATAATAACTCTACTTCCTCGACCAAATTGATCAAGTCCACCAACTAAATATTCTAATTGTTTCAATCTATAAACATCATCAAGAACAATTAAAACCCTCATGTGTTGGAGCCTTTGATTAGTATGCTCTAGTTTATTTGGACCACTTTTTACATTTTTTTCATTTAACAACTCTGAAAGAATTTCCTTTTGTAAAAGTTCTAATCCACCACCTTTTTCAAATTTTTCTCTCACATTTTCCACAAAAATCTTACCTTCAAAATCACTGGAATATCTTTTGAAAATTATTTTAGCAAGTGTTGTTTTACCTATACCACCCATGGCCCAAATTCCTGCAATCTGAGAATCTAACGATTCAATACATAATAGTAACTTAACTTTCTCAATTCTTGAATGTATTCTGACAAGACCATTGAAATCTGTTGGAATTGTTAAGTCCTCTAATTCTTCAAGATATCTTTGACAATTATATCAACAAGTATAGCATCGTTCCTAGCACATGTGGAAAGACCAAAAAAGCAATGTCTCAAAATAGACCAAGTCACAATAAAAAGAAACAAATGAAATGCATGAGATCTAGAATTACCTGAATTTGATAGATTCATGTCCAGATAGATACGATACCTCTTTCAAAGCATCCCTCCAGTTTTGAACTTTTTCTGGCATCATGTAAAAATTTTTTTCATTCTCCTCAAAACCCTTTCCAAAACTCCCTGTTTGCCTCCGCACATCAAATGGATGAACACAATAGAAAACTGGTATGACTATTTGGCCATTTAGTTTTTTGCATTCAAGAACTTTGACAAGCTCATCCAAGCACCATTTAGAATCAGCATAGTGCTCTGAGAAGATGATTACTGAAATCTTTGATCTTTCAATTATTTGATTCAAAAGATCATTAGAAATCTTTTCTCCTTTCTCAATGTCTTCATCTATGAATGTTCATACTTTTTCCTGACACAAGGCATAAAAGAGATGACTAGTAAAATTTCCATGAGTATTCTCACCTCTGAAACTAAGGAACACCTCGTGATTGATGCAAGAAGAAGAAGGAGACGATGAAGATAAAGCCATGGACGAAATTTTTTAGATTTTGGTGAGGTAGAAGCTGCAGAGAGAATCGAGAAAGAGAGAGTAGATGAAAGAAGTTTTTGAGTTTTTGTGATAGAAACAGAGAGACTTTCTAGAGTCTTTGTGATAGCTGCTGCCTCTTCCGCTGGTTTCCCGGAATTTTCGTACAAAGCCAACACAGAATTGTAAGTCGATGAAAAAGATAAGCAATAGATGATTGACGAAAGAAAATGGAAATTTGAGAGAAGACCAGCAACGACTTGGACGGAAAAAAAAAACAAAATAGAGATATAAATTAATTAATAATTAATGCATTTTGGAATTGACTTCAACTAATACTTGCTTCCTGAAAAAATTTAACAGAATAATGGGTACATATTCTTTATTTATTCAATTATGGAACAATAAAAAAATAGAGAGAAGGAAAAGAAAATTTGACTTCGAGAAGCTGAATCGTCATCAGTGAATGGTTATATTTCAGCCTCCTGCAATATTAATAATTTCGTCTCTACCTCCACCTGCAGACTTCTCTTAACCAGATTTTCGCCCTCAATAATTTTCCTACTTCCTTCCTTCAAGCTGTCTTTGATTTTCTCACAAGATACCTTTTACAATTTTTTTGGAAAGAGGAAACTTCAATCTGATTGGTATACTTCAAACATCTTTTTTGACTGTCTTTATATAATTTACAGTCGATATTAACTAAATAATATCGATCAGATTATTGTTTAAATAATTTTTATTAATTAACTGAACACGTTGTATGAAGGATTTTTTATTAACTAAAACTCTAATTCATAAATTTTGTAAGAGTAGTGTACTTTGACTATAGGTTTTCTGATTACTTTGAAAAATGAAAATAAATTTTGAGTTTAGAATATGAGCTAAGCAGTCATTAATATTTTGTAAGGCAGAGTGCAGAATATAGATCATAAATAAAAACTCATTGACATGACATTTAACCTGTCATCTATCGATAAATTGATATATTTCATTAATTATAAATAATAAATCAACAGTGCAGAATTTATAATAGTTATTAATAGTTGGCACACATTTTAAAATATAAAATTTACTTTACAACTTTGCATAATTAATAAATTTTAGATTATTAAGTCACCCAGGCTGGGTGGTAAAAGAACACACATCGTTATGGGTGAGAGTGCAGGGCTCCTCATAATTTGTGGGGCACCCTTCTCACTAAATATTGGGTCTATCCCAGACATTATGTAAGCTCCTAATAGAACTCTAGTGTAATAGTTGTAGATGTGTTTGTACTCAAATAAAATTAATATATGAGTATTGACATATATCCCTGAAATTTGTTCCAATAAATTTGATAAAATTTCTCATACTTTTTAATAATATTGTAATTATATACAAATAAATCCTCCATAAAATATGATTATTTAAAAATTTTGATTAAAATACAATATATTAATTTTATTTGAAAATAAAAAATTAAATAAATACGTATGATTATTTACCACTTGTGACAATTCTTACAAACACTCGTAACTGCTAGCTCCAAAAATCACTTAAAAATATTTTCTTACACAGAAGAGTGCTTTTTTTGTTTATCTGAAAAAATTTTGCCCTTAGCAGCTGAGCACTAGCAAAAACAAAGGAGCTTTTAGTTATTTAAAAATGCTTTTAGCAGTGCTTAAAGCTCTTCAGAACAAACTAGAATTTAACTCTTCGTTACTGAAAAATTTGAGTGAATCAATAGAAAAATATGCA
This sequence comes from Azadirachta indica, assembly GCA_022749755.1. Classification (NCBI taxonomy): domain Eukaryota; kingdom Viridiplantae; phylum Streptophyta; class Magnoliopsida; order Sapindales; family Meliaceae; genus Azadirachta; species Azadirachta indica. The sequence continues at coordinate 10,182,367 of CM040441.1, read as the reverse complement.
TGTAAAAAAAGCAGGTCCATGAAAAGTAGTCCCTTTAAATCGAAATTGCCTTCCACATAAAGCACTGCTTTAATCTAACTAATAGTTAAACAAACTTCTATTCTCCAAACACATTCATCAGCAAAGCAAAAAGAATCATATCTTCCATAAATTTTAATTTGCCTTAATCAAATTCTAGACATACTGCTCTTCAATTTCAAATCACCATTTTACATTTTGTCGTTGTTTCATTCAACTCAGCAAAGAAATTAATGTGGTAGAAAAAGAAATAGTTGATGCAGAGAAAGTGAAAATTGAAAGTAGAAAAGCAAAAACTGATCAGGCAGGCAAGGCAAATTAGGTTGAAGAACAAAGTAGAAAACTGCAATGATACCATAAAGAAAATAAACATTCAGCTTGTTCTTTATCATAATTTCACATTAATTAAGGAACATAAGGAAAAGCCTCCGATGCCCTGCCTTCCTCAAAAGTACTCAAGTGTTGCCTGTTTTTCAGATCTTCAGTCTTTTCAAAAGCCGCTTGAAGCTAGCTCATCAGCACCTCCAACTGCTAGCTCTCATGGTGTAGAAATATACCCCAAAGACATGCCATCAAGCTCATGTTTCGTGGTTATAGCTTCCAAGCGCATATAGTTGCCACTAAAATGTGGTTCAAATAAATCAGTTTATTTTCTAGATGCTAGATATAAGTAGCAAAAATGTTTACAAAGAAAATAGATCAGAGAACTGCCCATAGAACAGTTGAGGAAACTAACATGTACATTTAATATGGTCTGAGGTCCATTGTCACAAAGTATGCATCAGAATTGTCATAAGTGATAAATACTAAACCTTCCACTGTGGTGTGAAATTAAGCACATATGTAATAGCAATTGCGACAAACAGATCACCGTATGAGGCATGCCAAGAGAGCCCGTAGCAATACAATGATCAATATATTGCCAAAAAGAGTAAATTGATTCAAGATAACAAACCTAAAAGTTTTAAGTGCCCCTGTTAACAACATCATGATCTTCAGCCTTCAGCATCAGGTGAAAATAAAGTTAGGTTTTTTGTGCAATCAGAGGGTTATTAACTCAGAAGAGATTTTATGTTTCAGGAGAAATCTTCAAAATGAAAAGCATAACAACAATGCACTCGTAATAAAAGCTGAATAGTACATGATCTCAACATGCATCGTGTGCATGTTCAAATCATAGTATCGTACTTAAAATAATTTAATGTTAAAAAAATAAGCAACCCAGCAAATAGAAAACACAAGAAGTCAATTTAATGTTAAGAAAAATCAAGCAACCAAGCAAATAGAAAACATAAAAAATTACAAACAACACTAGATTTATGCGAAAAACCTTTGATAATTTCAGAGAAAAAATCATGGGAGGGAGAGCAGCAATTTCTCTAAGATGAAGAAAGGAACAGTACAACTTTGTGCCCTCAACTACAAATATATACTCTAGGTTTTGGGCCGGGTTCAAAATTGAACTTGGATCCAGTCAAGCCCATACAGTAAAACCCATATAATATACTTACATACATACATACATGTATCAACTCAAAAGAGATTTCATGTTTCAGGAACAAACTGACAAGAGTACGAAAACAAGATACCTGCAGTTTTCAAATTTATAAAGAGTGATATTCCTTAAAGCAAGTCAGGAGATTTTGCTTGTGCAAAGAGTTGCATTCAGAAAATAACTGCAGAACTCCTAAGCCTAACCAAAATAAAGATTTTGCATCCTGAAATCAAGTACAATTTTATTAAATTGCTCAAAAGTAGAAAGAGAAAAGGAAGATTGTCTATTAAATTTGGAAAATTATGGGAAAAAGTAAAACCACTTTTTCTTAGAAACAAAACTGAAAATCAGTTTTCTTTGAACAACTCCCAAAATTAAAATGGTTGGCAAAAATTTCATTTTCAAGAAGATTATAACAGATGTATGTAAGGAAATAAGATTATAATAGATATATGTAAGCAAACAGTTTAAAAAAATACAAAAAGACGAGAGCACATAGGCTATATGACTGTTTTCCCAAATTCTATACAGAATGCTGGCAATTTATAGTCAAGTTAACAGTAGAAAATGAAACATAAAGCTAAAACTTATCATTTCAATTTCTTAATTGATATGAGAAAATAAAATTATTGTTCTTAATAACAAGAATATACTTCTGAAAAACGTTTTTCTTCAAAAAATTACAATTAACAACAACTAGCAAACAGTTCATTTAATGTTGAAGGAGAATTTTAATTGCATTCCCCAACATAGCTAGCTATCGAATTTTCTGTGTATTTCAAAAGTTCAATATAAAGCAAGAAAGGGTGTGATTACAAGAAATATCAAGGCTTCTCCTTGTGCAAGTTCTTCATTCATGCACCTTATATGATCAAAGAGATTCCTCAAAATAGGGTAGGGAGATCAAATGTCAATTTCCAGTTTGTCATATATATAATAGATTAAAAGTAAACAATTCAGTTGGACCATTGCACTCTCATATAATAAGAAAGGAAATAGTCCAACAGAGGACTCACATTCCTATCATCAATTTTCATACTAATAACAACTTCTTCCTTCTTGTTCTATGTTATATCAATACATTAATCAAGAGAATATAAAGAAATACGCGAGTAAAATTTAATAAAACATAAAAGACCTAATCATGTTATGGAGCTTCTCTTACACTCCATCAGCAACATCATCATCGTCAGTCTGCAATCAGTTGAAATCCCCATTTATAAAGCTAGAGGTGGGTTTAGAAGAATTGTCTTTGTCAGTGTGGGCTTGGAAAAGGCAATGATTTTTCTATACTTGTATTTCTTGCAAAAAGTTCAGTTTTAAGAAGAAAATAATAGAGCATTATGGAGGGAAACAGAGTCCTATGATCATAAGGATTTCTTAAACAAGGGCAGTATGAAGAATAGATGCTTAAAATTCTTGAGAACTTAAGTCTCCAAATACCTGAGTACCCAAGGACCCAAGGACCCAAAGAGTCATGGTGGAATAGTCATCCTGACTTGAAGAAAACTCGATCTAGTATTCTAATATCAAAGTACCCAAGAACCCGAGGACTTGAGGACCTGAGGAGTTAAGATGGAGTAGTTATCCTAACTTGAAGAAGACTTGATCTAGTATCCTAGTACTTGAGTACCCGAGAACCCGAGGACCTTAGGATTTAAGAAGTTAAGGTGAAATAGTCATCTTGACTTGAAGAAGACTTGATTTAGTATTCTAGTACCCGAGAACTCAAAGACCTAAGGACCCAAAGAGTCAAAGTAGAGTAGTCATCCTGACTTGAAAGTGCTTTTCTATAATAAAATACCACAAAAATACCACAAAAATCCAAAAGGAACAAACAATATTATAATATATTGTAAACAGAGTTGATTGAATGAAATTAATATTCTTCTCACCCGCTTTTCAGTGAATTTCATGCAATTTTCTTGGCGATTTCCTATTAAATAATTTCTACACATTTTTTTCCAACGACAAAATTTCAATCTCATTGCATCCACATTGTTGACTCGCTCCAGAGCCCACTGAAGACTTACAAAAGAGACTTATAAGTCTTTAGACTCGCTCATATTGATTTTAGTTCCATCTCCTCTTGGAGACTTTCCTTCACCGAATTTTCCAGCTCAATAATTTTCCCACGACTTTCATGCCTCCTTCCTTCGAGTTTTCTTTAACTTTCTTGAAAGTTTTCCAATGTTTTAGAAAATTTTGGAAACGAAAATTTTCAATCTGATTGCTTAATCTTAAATTTTTTTTTCTCCCTTCATATCATTTACAGTCAATATTAAATAAATAATATTGATCAGATTCACATTTGCCTCCACATATAAGTTAATAGAGGAAGATAATCTTTCTAGCAATTAAATGAAAACATTACTTGGCCACCACTCTAATATATATATATATATATATATATATATTCACTATTCAAGTCAATTTCCAACAATTAATTAATTACTCAAAGCAAGGTGGGAAATCTAGCTTGTGCAAATAGGAACAGTAATCAAAAAATCAATTTGCAAAATAATGGGAGTAGAGTAAAAAAAAAAGGTATTCTGGAAAAACGGTTTTCTTTTAACAACTAACAAAATGAGTTTGTAAAAAAACAAAGATAAAAACACAGTAAGCTGTCAGGATGTTGTGGAGACAAAAAGAGATGATACATGATACCTCCTGTTTCAAATTTGTTGCACCTAAGAAAATGATCGGAATTGTTCCTCAAATATATGCATACCAAAAGTAACATTAAAGCAGCATTTCTGCCAAATAATTAAAAACCGAATGGAATGTTCCTATCTTGATTGCTTCCAACGCCAGAGCCAGATAAAAAGTTTTGCTACCCGGAAGCAAGTAAAATTGATCAAACAGCTTTCTTATCTCAATGCTGCCAGTTTACAGCATAAATTGAAAGCAGAAAGGTAAAATTCATCACTTATATGTCTAAATTGATAGCTGAAAACAATCTACTGTTCTTAATGACAAGAATATACTTCTGAAATACACTTTACAGAAAAAAAACACTGATTTTTCTATATTGGTATTTCTTGGAGGGTTTAGCACAACCACTATAATTTAAGTGGAAATGCTAGCAACGAAGGGTGTATTCGGGTCCATTGTCTCCATATACTGACTTCTATCAAGGAATCAAACAGAGGGCGAAATCATATGGAAATGGTGGAAAAGAAATTTTATCTATTAGACTTGTAAATTATGGGAGTAAACAAACAAAACATTGTTCTCAATAACAAAAGATAATCCGAAAATATGGCATTTTAGAACAATTGCTGACAAAAGCTTGGAAAAAAAAGTCAGTCTAAAGAATAAAATAACAGAGCATTACATAAGGAAACAAGAGTCATATGATCATAAGGATTTCTTAAACAGAAGAAGGGAAATCTTGTTTAGGCAAACAATGTCAAAACTTCATTTCTATAAAACAAATTGTGACTATTGAATAAAGAGAGTATGCTTTTGTGATCACATACCAATTTCCCCAATTTAACGCAATCAGTCAGATCATTGCACTTACATAGAAAAGCATAGACGTTTGTTGCTATGGAACGTTGTTTTGCTCTTTGCAAATTCTATTGGAACTCGGTTTTGCTTTCTTTAACAGCTCTCGTTGTGGGATGATACGATCAGATACCACTATAAAGCACAAATATCATCACTCAAATTAGGGCAGGGTAGTAATCCTGCATGCTTATGCAAGCAACTGTATTCCAAAAATAATATCAAAACAGGAGAAAAGAAATTGATGCACCTTACATGATCATGGAGATTCTTCAAAACAGAGACATGGATTCTGCAGACAAGTTCATTCAGGAACAACATCAGCACTTCATTCACTTTACACAATATACAAAGCCGACATTCCCCTTTCTCCTTTGTTTATCAAATGCCAATTTTCCAGGGTGGTATTGGGCTCAAAATGAGCAAAAGAAATACGAATCTAAGTAGCACAATTTGCAGCAGTTAGTTAATTCAATTAGATTAAAAAATAAACATATAGAACAGAAATTAAGAAACATTGATTTACAATTAGAGCTAGCATTTGACTTACATTATTATAAGACAAGCAAAAACACCAACTGATCTCCTTTGAAAAATTTGATAAAAAAAGGAAATTCGTTGCTATTCGCATAGAGTTGGTTCTACTTCCTCATCGTCAGATGTGCTAATACTTCAGATGTTCCACTCATGCTCGTAAACAGATCGGTACCATATTTACAGTGATGGTGTTGGGTAGGGACTCGTTGGGATGTGCATATAATGGACACACCCCACAACATTTCACCTTTAGGGATTTTTCCTTTGAACGGTTATGGTAGAAATCAAATAAGACAGCATCAGGTAGCCTAACATTTCGGCAGGCTTCAAATGCAAGCATGACCTGATCCTGATCCGAGTCAACGAATAGGGTATATCTGAAAGTCTTACTGATATCATTCTTCATTCCGAAACGATAGCTACAATTAACGCTGACAAATTGGCCTCTAAAATCAGAATCCTCTTAAAATCCAATAAAAGCACAAAGAGCAAAACCAATGAAGTGTATGTTAGAACAATGCGGTGGCAGTTGAATAGTAATTGAAGATCCAGAACACCGATTGATGAACCATTCAGGATATTAACTGCAGTTCCTGATAAAAAAATTCCGAATCCAGCTGGTATCTGTGATATGAAATTTATGATTAATTTCTGATGTAAAGAGGGAGAGAGAGAGAAGTAGAAAGTGAATTAATTACGGACCTTTTCATAGAGAAATGCAACTGCCATATGTCGAATTCTTAGTTGAAAATCTTCAGCCAAAATTTCGTTTGCCTTTTCCTTCAGTTTCTGGCAACCCATAAAATCTTTGTCGTATTCTCTGCCAAGAAAATGTATCGGAACTTTGGTACAGTGTCTCCAGTAGGGATGCATCTAAACTTCTAGACAATCAGGAAGCTTTGGCAAAGATTCAAAGCGCTGGCAATTCTTTGCACTTAGAAGCTTTAGAGATCGAGGCATCTCTGGCCGTGATTCAAGCATATCACAGTCGTCCAAGTAAAGGTCTGACAGCTGAGAAAGTTGCTTGATACTTGCAGCTAAATTCTTAAAGTTATTTCCCCTTAGCTCTAAGATTTCTAAAGACGATAGACAGCCAATATATTGGGGAATTTCTATTGGATCACTGTCACATAACAATCTCCCTGATAAATTAGATAAACCTGATAATGGAGGCGATACCAAACCTCTGCATCTGTTAGAGTCAGCTTCTTCAAGTTTGATAGAGGACGGTGGTTGACCGATGGTTGCTTCATCTCCCTTGATGAACTTCTCAGATTTTAATTTTGGCAGGTTCGTTGGCATGCTACCAAGTTCAAGGCAATTACAAAAAAAAAAAATGTTGTAAGCCCCGTTAGAAGTTCCACTGAAGATGGCAGCTCTTTAATGTTGGTCGAGCCTAAATTAATACATTTTAAACTTTCCATTTCTTCCATGATTTCCTGAAATCTCTCAAATTTTGAGCAAGAACAAAGATCAAGCCAATAAAGAGATTTCAATTCACAAATGTTGGTAGGAAGACACGTCAGCCTTTTGCATCCACACAGAATCAACTTTCCAAGACTTGTTAGTATCTCGATTGATGAGGGAACTTCTTCTATTGCTCAACGGGATCTATTACATTTCCTGAAATTGATGGAAACTCTGTGAGACTAATGCATTCGGAGAAATCAATGTCTATAGGAGATTCAAAATGAATGTTTCCTGGAAAACGATTAGGACTTATGCAGCCTCTACAACACAAGAAAACAAGAAAACAAGGTTGCTGAAAATCCGGATGGAAGAGGGAAAGCAAGACAACTCCTTGCAACATGAAAGAATTATTTTCTCGAGATTCGGGGTTTCTATTGGCTCTGGGATCCTAGTGAGATAATAAGAGTGCTGGAGGTCAATGAATTTTAGCTTAAGAGCTTCCTGCAATTAAAAAAAAAAAAAAAAGAAAATTAATAATAACAATAATAATTGTAACCTCACCAACAAGAATGATGTAATAATACCTTTTTCCCTTCCCTGAGTTGTTGAATTTGACTATAAGGCAAGATAACTTCAATAAGATTCTTGGCACTAAAATTTATTGGCAATGTTTTTAGAGGACGTCCATCCCAGTAGAGATATCTCAATTCATCGGGAAAATATTCAAGACCTTCAAGAAGATGCACTTTAAAGTTCATATCTAAAGCACCATAATGCTCAAGCTTATAAATTTAAGCAATTTGAGAATAGACATATTTGCAAAGGCTCTAGAGCCTAAATGTACGTCTTTGGACAAATCTAAAGAGATGGCTTCAATTGATTTAGTTCCCTTAGAAAAAAAAAGCGTGAATAAAATAAGGCATAAAAGGTTTTTAAAATATTTATGAAGTTCTCAATATGAAATTTGAAAGGTTTGTTTTTATCCAACATTTCTAAAGAAGAAAAAAATAACTCAACTAAGTACATGACAAATATCATCATGATCCCTAATCTACTACATTTTTCTAACTCTTTTTCACAGTCTTAGCGAACAATTTCTCGACCTATTTCTTGTAATAAACCATGTATTTGCAACTCATTGTTGAACGATACCATTATAAGTGACTTATCAATGAGGACCTTAACTCCATCATGCACAAAGTACAAATCAGCAAGTATTGTTGTCACTTTTTTTTTATCATATATGTTAAAGAAATAGGCAATGTCGAGAAAAAATATTCTTCTCCTCCCAAGTTAGCTCATCATAGCTAATTTTCAACAAATCATGAATATGAGGGTGAGGATTCCGTCATAACTTATTCAACATATTTTTCCATTCATCCTAACTCTTTTGATGTAAGGAAGAACCTAACACTGTAAGAGCCAATGGATTGCCATTTCCATAATATATTACTCTTTTCAAAAGCACATAGAGGTCATGATTGTAATGGTCCTATCTAAAGGCATAGTAACAAAAGAGCTCTTTAGCTTCATGGTAATTCAATCCCTAAAGCTTGTATATGCAAGTCACTCCAAATCTATCAAGCACATTTTTAACTCTCGTGGTTACAATAATTCTGCTTCCATGACCAAATTCATTAACTTCCCTAGCTAGAAATTCTAATTGTTCCAAATGATTCACATCATCAAGAACAAAAACCTTCATATGTTGGAGTCTTTTCTTAATATATTTAGGAAATCTGGGAGTTCCTATTTTTATATTTTCATCAAATACTTCACAGAGAAATCGCTCTCTTCGTTGCTCTAACCCCTTTTGATTTTTCTCTAACATTTGCAATGAAGCTCTTGCCTTCGAACTCATGATAAATTTGGTTGAAGATAGCTTCAGCAATAGTTGTTTTACCAATAACACCCATGTCCTAAATTTCCACAATTTGAAATTTTGACAATCCCATGCACAACAATGATTTAACTTGCTCAATTCGTAAATTTATTCCAACTACACTGTTAGAACCAATTGAGACCATTGTCACTTGCAATTTCTTCAAAACATCTTTTACAATTACATCTACAAGTTTTGCCTCGGGCCTAACACAATAAGAGATAATAAAATAAAAACATTGTCCCAAAATGGAGCAAGACAAAAGACATATATCTATCTATTTATATCTATATATATATATATATATATTCTCTTTTGCTAAAGAAGCATATAAATGGTCTTAGTAGATACATAAGAGAGTAAAGAGTACTTATACCTAATTTTCTTAAATTCATACCCAAATAGAAGGGATGCTTCTTTTAATGCATCTCTCTATTTTTGAACTTTTTTTGGCATCTTCTTGAATTTTTTTGCATTCTCCCCTAAAGCTTTCCCAAATTTTCCAATTTAGTTCTGTACATCAAATGAATGAACATGATAGAAAACCAGTATAACAATTTGACTATTCATTTCTTTGCATTGAAGAATCTTGAGAAGTTTATTCAAACACCATTTGGAACCTGCGTAGTGCTTCAAGAAAATTAAGAGTTATTTATTTTTTAATTTATATCTGAATAGTTGTTAAAACATTTTAATATAATTAAGTTAAAAATTTTGACTTATATCTAAATAAGTAAATGTTTAAATAATTTTATATTTTTATTTTTTAAAAATTATCTCTATTTTATTAATTTATTTACTAACAAAATTAAAACTATAGTTAACTATTTTTTATGTATCTCTTTTTTATTGTGGGTTCTCTCTACTTGTTTTCTTAATTTTATTTATTTTATATTTTATTATTGCAATAAATTTATATATTTACATAATTACAACTATATTATAATATAATATTATTTTTATTTAATTTTTATTGATTTTTATATCATCGATTACAAATTATTTTTAAAAAATATCATATATCAAATAAATAAATAATGTACATACTAATATAATCTTTTAATTTTTTATCTATTCCTATGCTAATATAATCAAATTTATTATAGATATAAGTATATTATTTAAAAGGTTATATACGTCAACTATCAATTTTCAAACTTTTTATTTTGTCAAAACAAATAACTTAATACTTATTTTCATATGTTTTAAAATAAAAAATAAATATATCATTAAGATTCAAGTTTCAGTTAAATTTATATTTAAGTCATATTCAGAGTTCAGACAAAAAAATAAACGTTACCTAAAATAATAATATTTTTAGCGGATCAAACTCACATAAGTTATGTGACTGAGGTTTCCTTAAAAAAGATATAATGAAAAGATGTTTTGTCTTCGTTGACAAAGCAAACCTTCCTCGTCTTGCCACTTGTACAAGAGGCCGTGCACTATGAAACAAATTGCATAGACTATGTCAAAACAAATTGAGTGTGAAAGTGAAAGTATTGTCTTTCTTGATTCTTAATTCTTAAAGCATGGATTAAAATATTTTATATGTCATTATGGTCTTGCATTATAATTAATTATTTAAATGTATGCTTGAATAGATGTTTTTTTTTGTTTGGTTAAAGCTGATGAAAGTTTTATCTCAAAACTTGATGCAGATCGTTGCCAAAAGTCATATTTGATTTGATTAATTTGAACTTGATGAATGATATGCCAGCCAGCATTGTTGATCCATGGCCATATTGATTTGACATTTCTATTATTAATAGATAGTATCAATATCAATTTAAGTTAAACTTTCTTGCACAAACCTAGTCAAATTAATTAAGGATGTGTAACAAAGATTATATAACTCATAGGAAAATTGACATTTACGTAATAAGAAGTTTTGGAAAAGGATAAATTTCTCTAGAGTTTGGGATAACTAAGTGTCATTAAGGTTTGAAGAAATAAGTAGACACTCCCTTATACTAATGTTAATTGATGGGTTAGATTATCATCATTTTTATCTCTAAGTTTTAATGAAATAAAAAATATAATATGATTTTTTAAATTATAAGAATTTAGCCTATATTAATAGGAATGTAATATTGTTTTCACAGCTATTTATCCATATCTGATCATAATTATTTATTATTAATAGTTGGCACACAATTTAAAATATAAAATTTACATTACAACTTTGCGTGATTAATTAATATAGGTATTGACATATGAGTGCTAATTGGTTTAACAATAAAACTTCTTAGAATAATATAAAAAATTTAGGATGCAAATTCCACTCACATTATCATTTGGCCAATAGAACACTTAAGATGGTACAATTAAGTCTGAGTTCAAATATTCATTTTGTCATATCGCACAGGATTTGGATTTTCTTTTTAATATTTATTAAAAAGTTAAAAAAAGGGTATTGACGTATATCTCTTAAATTTGTTCAAATAAATGTTCAAAATTTCTTATACTTTTTAATAATTATATACAAATAAATCCTCATAAGACAGGATTATTTAAAAATTTTAATTAAAATACAATGTTATTTTATTTTACCACTTGAGACAAGTCTTGCGAACACTCATAACTGCTTGCTTCCACAAGTGCTGCTCCAAAAATCACTTAAAAAAGTTTTCGTACAGAGAAATGTTCTCCATAAACAACTGCTTTTTTTGGTTTATCTGAAAAATCTTTGCCCATTGCAGCTGAACACTAACAAACATAAAGGAGCTTTTAGTTATTTAAAGCAGTGCTTAAAGCACTTCAGAACAAACTAGAATTTAACTTTTTCACTCCTGAAAATTTTGTGTGCATCAATAGAAAAATTTGCATGAAAGAAAATCAGGTCCATGAAAAGCAATCCCGTTAAATCGAAATTGGCTTCCACATAAAACACTGCTTTAATCTAACTCGACTAATAGTTAAACAAACTTCTATTCTCCAAACACATTCATTGGCAAAGTAAAAAAGAATCAGATCTACCATAAATTTTAATTTGCCTTAATCAAATTCTAGACGTATTGCTCTTCAATTTCAAATCAATCATTTTACATTTTGTGGCATATTCCAATACTGAATACATAGCAAAAATAAGTCTCACTGTTTCATTCAAGTCAAGGACGTTTATACGACATTCTTACTTCCAAAATCCATAAAATCTTACAAGAAGAATTAATCAGGAAAACATCAATTGCAGAGGAACAAGAAACTTGAAACTTGTGAGTAGAATCAAGCTCCATCTGCTAATGTTCTCTTTGATGTACTAATATAAAGAGCTGCATCAGAGAAATGAGACGAAAAGTTATTCCAGAGCAAATGATAGGTGCTGTTAATTAATAAGAAGGTAATGTTTTAGTCATTACCGTTATTTCCACGAATGAATGCATCACCATACTTATTTTTCAGCCGTCGATTGATATATTCTTCCGTTTGCTCCATTGCAATATTCATGTATCCGTCAAGACATACAAGCCAGAATACCTGCTTGTGTGGAAAGACAAACAATCAAGAGAGTGTAATATTAAGTTCATATTTAAACTAAATAATGAGGCACACAAAGACAATACTTGTGCGGTCAAAAAACCTTGAGAAAATTCTGCCTGTACAAATACAGAACTGTGTTCGGCAAACAACGTCTGAAATAATTAAATTTAAGCAATAGGGATAGTCTTTCAATCTTGTACTGGCCTCATTTCAAATTTGCTGGTTCTTCTTTGTTACCGGATCTGCCAACAATCCAATCCCAGCACTTCCCACTTGTGCTGGTGTTATCACCGTGGTAGAAAATTTCTGCTACACCAATACTGAGGCAATTGAATGGTTACCGAAAATCTTGATCTTCCATAGATGAACCAATCATGTTCCACATAGCGAACCTGAGAAAAGATCAGAGATTTTCCGTCATGTTCTTGCTTGTCCGTAGAACTGCATTAAACAAACAACATCAAAGGAAGTGTTTATTGCCTCGAACGTATGTTTCCCAAGCCTGACCAAAATAAAGAATTTCCGTCTTTGAAAGCAGGTGCAATTTTATCAAATTGCTGAAAAGTAGATAGTGAAGGAAATTATTATCTACGAGAGTTGCGAAAACATGGGAAAAAGCAAAACCATTTTTTTCTAAATAACAAAAGGGCATTCCTGAGAAAACAGTTTTCTTTCAACAACTATCCAAACCTTCCAGAAGATTATAACAGGTGATTGGCTAAGGAAATAGAGACACGAACATGGAAAAGCAGCTCATTTAAATGTTCAAGGAGAATTTTTAATTGGATTCCCAAACCAAAACTAAGCATACGACGTATCCAATTTTATCTGTATTTCAAGAATCCCGCACTCACCAGATAATATCAAAACTTCAATTCTAATAAATAAATTATGTGTATTAAATGTGAAATGATCAAATGCCAATTTACAAATTAATAGATTAAAAGCAAACAATTCAATTAGACCATTGGAGTCTCACATTATAAGAAAAGCAAATAGCCAAACAGGGGACTCACATTCCTAACACCAATTCTCATACTACTAGCAGGTTCTTCCTTCTCATTTTGTTTCATATTAATACACTAATTTACATGGAAAAAAAAATGATTGTAATCTCAGATATCCATTGTGTTCAAATCAGAATGTAGAAAGTATGCAAAATGAAAAGCCTTTGACAAAAATCATAAAAGTCGTTGATTCAACACCTTAAAATATTTTGCAAAAACCATACACTAAAGAACATTAAAATCAGTTGTGAATAATATCCTCAATAATCTAAAGAATAAAAAGAACCTAATCATGTTATGGAGCCTAAACAGAGCATGAAAATTATGTTTTTTGTGTACTCATATTCTTGTTAATATCTAAACATGGATAAGAAGATGAAGCATGGAAATTAATTTTATACCTGAATTTTCAAATCCACAGTCTAGCCCAAATTGATTATTCTAGTTTTATACAACATAAGCAGAACCTTAAGCAGGAAATTAAAACAGGGGAGACACTTCCCATTTATATAGAGCTGCATTTAGCAGATTATTCGTCTTAGAAGCAAGATTCTATATTTGAAAGTGCTTTTCTAGGAAGCAGTTCTATACAAAAATGCTCTCTTGGAAACACTTATAGCTGCAAGCATCGGTCTTATTTGCTTATCATAGTCTGTACAATAATTAATAACAGTATCATTAAATACCTGCTGGAAAACCTAACAATACTGCAGAAGCAGCTCTTGTGACAAATTAATATTTAAGATTATGTATATGTATATATCGCACACTTTCTTGCAGTTGCATTGGAGTTAAATTCAAGATCTGAAAATATACCGATCTCAGAAAATGATGACAAGAGTGACATTAATTCCTCGAAGCAATTAGGCAGCAAATTAAACTTGCTTCACAAAAAATCTGCATTCACAAAATATATATTTAACATTAAAACTTCACTAATTAATTCTAATCAAATAATCAATTAAAGAAAGAGGTGAATGTTCTTAATTAATTGCTGCCTCACAAATTAAGCCTACCTTCCCCTATTCTCCTTCACTAATCAAATCAATGCTAATTTCCAAAGCGGTAATGGACTCAAAATGAGCAGAAGAAATACAAATCTGAATCACATAGTTTGCAGCAATTAATTAATTAACTTGATTAGATTAAAAATAAACATGTGTAACAGAAATTAAGATAAAGAAACATAATTAATTGGAACATTGGACTTACATTACTGTAAGAAAAGTGAATAAGCCAACCGATCTCCACTGAAGAATTTGAGAGAAAAAGGAACTTTTCTGCTCTCTGCAAATTCTGTTGGCAGTTAGTTCTACTTTCTTATCGTCAAATCTACTAATAACACTTCCAGGTGTTCCAGTACTCATCCCGGCGTTATCATGACACTGAGTGAGTTCTTCTTCAGTTGGCGGCACCATTTTTACAGTGAAGGTATTGAGTGGGAACTCGTTGGTATGTGCATGTACTGGACACACCCCACAACATTTCACTCTTGGGGATTTTCGAAATTTACTTTCATCATAGGAGAGGGAGAAATGAAATGAGACAGTAGTATGGTCGTCAACATCTGGTAGCCTAGCATTGCTACAGGCCTCAAATCCAAGGAAGACGGAAACCGAGTCAAAGAATATGGTAAAATTGAGAGTGGTGATGACATTAGCCTCGATTTCAAAACCATAGCTACACGAGACATTGACAAAATTGCGTCTAGCATCGCAATCTTCTTCAACATCAATAACAGCACAAAAACCGAAACCGATCAAGTTTGTGTTACGACAATGCGGTGGCAGTTGAACAGTTATTGAAGATCCGGAACATCGAAACCATTGAGGAACACTAACTGCACTTCCAGATGAAAAAATTCCGAATCCACAAGCTACCTGTGATACGAAAATCACGATCATTTTCTAATGTAAGAAGGAAAGACAGAGTGGGTAGAAAGTGAGTTAGTCACATACCTTATCATATCGCGTAGCAATTGCCATTTGTTGAATTCTTAATTGTGATTCTGCAGCTAGAATGTCGTTTGCTTTTTCCTTCAGCTTCGGGCAACCAGTAAAATCGTACAATATACTTGGCAAGGAAAATGAATAGGAGGTTCGGTACTGTCTTTCTAGACATTCCAGGAGCTCCGGCAACGATTCGAGCCGCTTGCAGTTCTTTGCATCTAAATATCTTAGCGATGGAGGTAGCTCTGGTAGTGATTCAAGCATATTGCAGTCGCTCAAGTAGAGTGATCTCAGCCGAGAAAGTTGCTTGATACTTGGAGGTAAACTTTCAATCACGTTTCCCATTAGATTTAGCAATTGCAAAGAAGTCAGACGCCCAATATCTTGAGGAATTTCTCTTATATCACAGTCACCTAATAGTAGATATCTTAATTCAGATAAACCTGATAATGGAGGCAATACCAAACCTCTGCATCCGCGAAGGTGTGCTCTTCTAAGTTTCTTTAAATCTTTGATAGAGGACGGTAATTTATCGATGGCTGAAAATTCCACATCGATGAAACCCAAAGATTTTAATTTCCCAAGGTTCGTTGGCAAGCTACCAAGTTCACGGCAACCATGCAAAATCAAAATTTTAAGCCCCGTCAGAAGTTCAATTGAAGATGGCAGCTCTTTAATCTTTGTCCCCCGTAAACTAATATCTTCTAAACTCTCCATTCCCTCCAAGATTTCCGGAAATGTCTCTAAATTTGAACAGAACTCAAGTTTAAGTCCCCGAAGAGATTTCAATTTGCAGATGCTGGTTGGAAGACTCTTCAATGAATAGCACTCGCTCAGATTTAACGATTCAAGACTAGTTAGATTCTCGATTGAGCTGGAGGGAACTTCTTCTATTGCTGTACCGCATAATGTTAATTTTATTACATTTCCAGAAATCAATGGAAACTTTGTGAGATTAATGCAGTCAGACAAATCAATGTCTATAGGAGATCTAAAATGAATATTGTTGGGAAAACAACTAAGATTTGTGAAGCCCCTAAAACTCAAGAGACGAAGGTTGTTGAAATTCTGGATGGAAGACGGAAGGCAAGACAACTTTTTGCAATATGAAATAAAAATTCTCTCGACATTTGGGATCTCTAATGGGTCTGGGATCCTGCTGAGATAATCACAGTGCTGGAGGTCAATGATTTTTAACTTTGATGCTTCCTGAAATAAAAAAAATAATTTATTAATACTACAAGAAATTAGCATCAATCAATTTCATACTGACTATTCAAAATATATATTATACAGTTAGGCATTTGTTGTACCTTTTTTCCTTCCCACAGTTGTTGAATTTGACTGTAAGGCAAGCTAATTTCAATAAGATTCTCTGCATTAAAACTTATTGGCAATGTTTGTAAAGGGTACTCGTGCCAATAGAGATATGTTAATTCATCCGGAAAATATTCAAGACCTTCGGGAAGATGCACTTTAAAGTTCATATCTGAAACATCGTAATGCTCAGGCTTATAAACTTTAAGCAATCTAAGATTGGACATATTTACAAAGGCTCTAGAGCCTAAACGTATGACTTTGGACAATTCTAGGGAGATGGCTTCAATTGATTTGGTTCCCTAATACGTAAACAAAAGAAAACATAAATAAGTAACAATAAAATAATTCTAATTGCTTTTTAAAAAGACATAATAAATTTCTCAATAAGGAACTTGCATTGCTCAAGTTCTATCCAACATATCTATAAGAAAATAAACCTAAAACAGAAATAACCTCAACTGTGCTTTTGATTACCTTATTTTTCTGTAGTACACGACAAATATCATCATGATCCCACAATCTACTACGTTTTTCCGGCTCTTTTTCACATTCTTGGCGAATAATTTCTCGACCCATTTCTTGTAACAAATCATGTATTTGTAACTTATTTTCATGTGATACGGTTATGAGTGACTTATCAGCTAAGACCTTAAGTCCATAATGCACAGAGTACCGATCACCAAGTATTGTTGCCACATTGTCTTTATTATAGCCTTTGAAGAAACATGCAATATCCAAAAATATATTCTGCTCTTCCCAAGTTAACTCATCATAGCTAATTTTCAATAGATCATGTATATGAGGGTGAGAATTCCGCTGTAACTTATCCAACATATTTTTCCATTCATCTTTGCTCTTTTTATGCAAGGAAGAACCTAACACTTTAAGAGCTAATGGATTACCATTTCCGTAATGTATTACACTTTTTGAGAGCACCTGCAAATTGTGGTTGCGATGTTCTTTTCTAAAGGCATTGTTACAAAAGAGCTCACTTGCTTCATGGTAATTCAATCCCTCAACTTCGTATATGTAACTCACTCCAAATTTATCAAGAACTTGCTTATCTCTAGTGGTTACAATAATTCTACTTCCAGGACCAAATTGATCAATCCCACCAGCTAAAAACTCTAATTGTTCCAAATGATTCACATCGTCAAGAACAATAAAAACTTTCATTTTTTGGAGTCTCTTCTTAATATATGTAGGAAATGTGGTAGTTCCTATTTTGAAATTTTCATCAAATATTTCAAAAAGAAATCGCTCTCGTAGTTGCTCCAACCCACAACCTTTTGATTTCTCTCTAACATTTGCAATGAAGCTCTTACCTTCAAACTCATGACCAATTAGGTTGAAAATAGCTTCAGCAATGGTTGTTTTACCTATACCACCCATACCCCAAATTCCTACAATTCGAAAATCTGACAAGCCCATACACAATAATAATTTAACTTGCTCAATACGTGAATTTATTCCAACTAGACCTTTAGAATCAGTTGAGACCATTATAGCTTGCAATTTCTTCAAAACATCTTCCACAATTACATCTACAAGTTTTGCCTCTGACCTAGTATATTATGAGATAATGAAAACACTATGTTAAGATAGAGCTAGACAATAAAAATGTAACATATTCTTTTTTCTCTCTTTTCCTAATAAATTACATAAATGATCATTGTAGGTACAAGAGAGTAATAAGAGTATTTATACCTGATTTTCTTGGATTCATATCCAGAAAGATAAGATACTTTTGTCAATGCAGCTCTCCATTTCTGAATTTTTTCTGGGCTCTCTTTGAACTTTTTTGCATTCTCCTCAAAAGCTTTCCCAAATTTTCCAGTTTGTTTTCGAACGTTAGATGGATGAACATGGTAGAAAATTGGGATAACAATTTGGTCATTCCTTTTTTGGCAATCAAGAATTTTGACAAGCTCATCCAAGCACCATTTGGAATTACCATAGTTCTTCGACAAAATGATTATTGAAATCTTTGATCCTTCAATTATTACATCCAAAAGATTAGCAGAAATTCTTTCTCCTTTATTAATATCTTCATCAATGAACGTTTTTATTTTCTTTTTTTGACTAATCTCTTTAAAGAGGTGGCTAGTAAAATTATCACGGGTGTCTTCCCCTCTGAAACTAAGGAAGACCTCATAATCAATGCAACAAGCAGAAGATGAAGTCATGAAGTAAACTTCTGAGATTTTGGTGAGACAGAAAAGAAAGAATCAGATCAGATTTTCCTGCTGCTGCCTCCTTTCCGTCTGATTTCCTGGAATTTCCTTGGTCAAACACAAAGAAAACACAGAATTGTAAGGCACTGAAAAAGAAAAGCAATAGATGATTGATGAAAGGAAATTGAAATTTGAGAGAAGAACAGCAAAAACTTGGAAGGAAAAAAGAAATAAATTAATTAATAATTAATACATTTTGGAACTGACTTCACCTAATACTTGCTTGCTTTCTGAAAAATATAACAGAATACCAAACCTTCGTTGTCATGTTCCATCTACTTGTAGAAAAGGACATGCAGTGTGGAACAATTTTGCAAAAGATTATCCACCGTCCATAGACTTCTTCGAAAACAAAATGAAAGCGAAAGTGTGGTCTTTCTTAATGTTCAATTTTTAAAGTGTGGATGAGTGGATTACAATATTTTATATTTCATTATGGTCTTGCATAGAACTGCGTTAAACAAACAATATCACGTAGGAACCGTAACTTGCCGTGTACGTATGTTTCCCAAGCCTGACCAAAATAAAGAATTCCTATCTTGGAAGCAGGTACACTTATATCAAATTATTATAATCTCAAATATCCGTTGTGCTCAAATCAAAATATAAAAATATCCAAAATTGAAAAGCATGGACGAAAGTCAAAATGTGGTTCTTAAACTGGGGAAGAGAAATCTTGTTAAGGCAAATAATGTCAAAACTTCATTTCTTGCAGTTGGATCTGAAAAACATACCAATCTCAGAAAATGATGATGACAACAGTGATATTAATTCCTCAATGCAATTAGGCAACAAATTAAACTTGCTTCTCCCAAGAATCTGCCTTCGCAGAATATTTAACATCAAAGCGTCATTAATTAATTATAAGGAAATAATCAATTAAAGATAGAGGTGAATGCATTTAATTAATTGCTGCCTCACAAATTAAGCCTACCTTCCCCTTTTCTCCTTCACTCATAGAATCAACGCCAATTCCCAAGGTGCGAATGGATTCCAAATGAGCAGAAGAAATACAAACCTGAATGATCACACAGTTTGCAGCAATTATTTAATTAACTTGACTAGATTAAAAATAAACATATGTATCAGAAATTAAGATAAAGAAACATAATTAGTTAGAACATTTGACTTACATTACTACAAGAAAAGTGAAAAAGGCAGCCAATCACCGCTGAAGAATTTGAGCAAAAAAATTTAATACATATGTCTTTTAAATATTTAAGGGCACAATAGTTATTTTGTAGAGAAGTTAGTAACTTCAGGGGATATTTCTTTTTTGTCTAAACTCAAGGGGAGTATTTCTTTATCTTCAAATATGAGGGGGATATTCCTCTTTTGGCTTATTCTTGAGGGCATACCTCTTAATATCTTTTAGAATACCGAGCAGTTATAAACTATTGATTTTATATAAAGGAGAATGCAAGTATAGATCATAAATAAAAACTCTTTGACATAACATCTAACATTTCATTTATCGATAATTAACATATTAAATTAATTTTAAATAATAAATCAACAGTGCATAGTATTATATAGTTATTAATTAATGGTTTTGCACACATTTTGAAAAATAAATGCATGTAATGTAGGAAAAGCAGGTCCATAAACAGCAGTCCCCTTAAATGAAAATTTGCTTCCAGATAAAGCACTGGTTTGATCTAACTACTAGTTAAACAAACTTCTATTCTCCAAACACATTCATCAGCAGAGCAAAAACAATCAGAGCTCCCATAAATTTTAATTTGCCTTAATCAAACTCTAGACATATTGCTCTTCAATTTCAAATCAAGCATTTGACATTTTGTCTCATATTCCAATACTGAATACATAGCAAAAAGTCTCACTGTTTCATTTCGCCAAGAAGGTTTCTAAAACATTCTTACTTCCAAAATCCATACAATCTTACAAGAATTAATCAGGAAAACCTTAATGGCAGATGAAGAAGACATTTGTAACTTGTAACCTGAATTAAGCTCCGTTATTACCGTTAATGTTCTCTTTGATGTACTAATATAAAGAACATAGTGTTTTAGTCATTACCGTTATTTCCACGAATGAATGCATCACCATACTTATTTTTCAGCTGTCCATTGACATATTCTTCTGTTATGCTGCATTGCAATATTCATGCGTCCGACTAGACAAGCCAGAATACCTGTGTGTGTGGAAAGACAGACAATCAAGAGAGCGTAATGTCCACTTCATAGTTAAAGTAAATCATGAGCACAGACAGACAATACATGTGCTGTCAAACAAACCTGAAAATATTCTGCCTGTACAAATAGAGAACTGTATTCAGCAAACATCTGAAATAATTAAATTTAAGCAATAGGGACAGTTTTTCAATCTTGTACTGGCCTCATCTCAAATTTGCATGTGCCAATAATCCCAGCACTTTCTACTTGTAACTAAAATGCTGAGGCAATTGAATGGTTACCGAAAATCTTGATCTTCCACAGCTAAACCAATAAGGTTTCGGATAAAGAAATGCTGAATTGAGAGGTGGCACGTGAAATACATGCAATTGGCAAAACCAGAGGAAAGATCAGAGATTTTCCCCAAATCAATGCATAGAAATCTTGCTTAAGTAAACAACATCAGGTAGGAAGCGTAAATTTCCCAAATCAATTGCCTTGTACGTAAGTTTCCCAAGCCTGACCAAAGTAAAGAAGTTCCATCTTGAAAGCAGGTACAATTTTATCAAATTGTTAAAAAGTAGATAGTAAAAGAAAATCTTTTACTTATTAAACAGTTTACTTAATAACAAAAGGGCATTCCTGAAAAAACAATTTTCATTCAACAACTGCCCAAACCTTCGATAAGATTATAACAGGCGATAATTAGGTAAAGAATTTGAGCTGCTTGCAATTAATTACACTTAAATATCTTAGCGATTGAGGCAGTTCTGGTAGTGATTCCAGCATATCACAATATCTCAAGTAAAGTACTCCCAGCCAGGAAAGTTGCTTGATACTTGTAGGTAAACTCTCAGAGTAATTTTCAGATGCTCGACGCTTGATTTATAAGAAAAATGTAAGATAAAATAAATTTTGTAATCACACAGTGGAGAACTACATCGTATAAACAGAGGATTGAATCAATAAAAATAAGTCTATTAAATACAGTGTAATATAATTTTCGAAGTCTGGTACATTGTCATTAAAGAAAGAAGCGAAAAGAAAAGGGCAAAAAAGGAACATAATTCAACAGAGAAATTAATGCGGTGGAAAAAGAAATAATTGATACAGAGACAGTGAAATTTGAAAGTAGGAAAGTAAAGGCTGAACAGGCAGACAAGGCAAATTAGGTTGAAGAACAGAGCAGAAAACTGAAATGATACCTTAAATAAAATAAACATTTAGCTTGTTCTTTATTACAATTTCACATTAATCAAGGAAGATAAGAAAAAGCCTCAGATGCCCTGCTTTCCTCAAGAGTACTCAAGTCTTGCCTGTTTTTCAGATCTTCAGTCTTTTCAAAGGCCGCTTGATGCTCGGTCACGTGCACCTCCTACTGCTAGCTCTCATGGTGTAGAAATACACCCCAAAGACATGCCATCAAGCTCATCTTTCGCGGTTATAGCTTCCAAGCTGAACACAGTCGCCAGTAAAATGTGGTTCAAATAAATTTTCCAGATGCTATATATAAGTAGCAAAGATTTTTACAAAGCAAATAATTTAGAGAACTGCCCATAACAGTAGAGGAAACTAACATGTGCATTTTAGTATGATCTGAGCTCCACTGTCACAAAGTATGCATCAGAATTGTCACAAAGTGATAAATACTAAACCTTCTACTTTGGTGTGAAATTGAACACATATAATAACAATTACGACAAACAGATCACTGTATGAGGCATGCCAAGAGAGAAAAGCCATTATTAATCTTCTCATTTTCAAGAAATGCCGAATTAAACTGAGTCCGTAGCAAAACAATGATCGATATATTGCAAAAAAGACTAAATTGATTAAAGATAACAAACCTAAAAGCTTTAGGTGCCCCCATTAACAACATCATGATCTTCAGCCTTCGGCATCAGGTGAAAATTAGAGTTAGGTTTTTTGTATAGTCCGAGGGTTAATATATCAAATCAGAAGAGATTTCATATTTCAGGAAGAAATCTTCAAAATGAAAAGCATAACAACAATACAGTTGAAATAAAAGCTGAATAGTACATGATCTCAAACGTGCATCGTGTGCATGTTCAAATCATAGTATCGTAGTTAAAATAATTTAACATGGAGATGAAATCACGACATCAATCGAACACCAAATATGATAAGCAAGAAATAGTAGGGATCAGGAGAAAGAATAAATCAACTCTGCTGTTTCAAAATGAAGAGTACTCAAAACTATTGAGAGGCTGAGAACCATAACCAATTTGGAAGTTTCTTATAATTCTTTCATCAGAATATGTATAATTAAGCCAAATATTCAACATTAAATACATAAAAAATTGAAATATATTCAATACCTCGAAAACCTTAGAGAGGCATTTCTTGTGACAATTTTAGAATATTACATCGCAACACTTTCTTGCAGTAGAGTTAAATTAAAAAATTAGGAAACAAACCCTTTTTTTAATAATAAAACACCTAAATATCAAGGAAGAAAGTATAACTTAAAGTATGAAAACAAGATACCTGCAGTTTTGAAATTGACAAGAGTGATATTTCTCAAAGCAAGTCGGGAGATTTTGCTTGTGCAAAGAGCTGCATTCATAAAAGAACATCAAAACTCCTAAGCCTTACCAAAATAAAGATTTTGCATCCTGAAATCAAGTACAATTTTATCAAATTGCTCAAAAGTAGGAAAAAAAGAAATTTGTCTATTAAATTTGCGAAATAATGGGAGAAAGTAAAACCACTTTTTCTTATAAACAAAACTGAAAATCGGTTTTCTTTGAACAACTCCCAAAATTAAAATGGCTGGCAAAATTTTCATTTTCAAGAAGATTATAATATGTAAGGAAATGAGATTATAATAGATGTATGTAAGGAAACAGAGACTAAAAAATATACAAAAAAACGACAGCACAAAAGCTATATGACTGTCTTCCCAAATTCTATACAGAATGCTGGCAATTTAAAGTTAACAGCAGAAAATGAAACCATAAAGGCTAAAACTTATCATTTAAATTCCCTGATTGATATGAGAAACTAAACTTATTGTTCTTAATAATAAGAATATACCTCTGAAATACATTTTTCTTCAAAAAATTACAGGAAACAGCAACTAGCAAACAGTTCATTAAATGTTCAAGGAGAATATTTAATTGCATTCCCAACCCAAAACTCAGCATACCAAGCTATCGAATTTTCTGCATATTTCAAAAAATCAATATAAAGCAAGAAAAGGTGTGAATAAAAGAAATTTCAAGCCTTCCCCTTGTTCAAGTTCTGAATTCATGCTCCTTAAATGATATAAGAGATTCCTCAAAACAGGGCAGGGAGATCAAATGCCAATTTCCAGTTTCCAATATATACAAAAGATTAAAAGATGGAGCTTCTCTTATGCTCCATCAACAACATCATCTTCAGTCTTCAGTCTTCAGTCAGTTGAAATCCCCATTTATATAGCTAGAGGTGCGTTTACGAGAATTGTCTTTATCAGTGTTGGCTTGGAAAAAGCTGTGATTTTTATGTATTTGTATTTCTTGCAAAAAGTTCATTTTAAGAAGAAAATAACAGAGCATTATAAGGGAAACAGAGTCGTATGATCATAAGGATTTCCTAAACAGGGGCAGGCTAATCTTGCATAGATTTTTCCCTCTAAATCATTTTTTTTTTACCTGCAATTAATTAATAATGCTAAATATACTTACAAAGTTGAACTACAAACAGACTAGTGTGACATTTCAATGTCATAGTAATTGTAAAACAATAAAGTCAACATCACACGTTGTTAACAATTGAGTCGTTATATGAAACCAAATTTTTTTTTATCCAACTACATATACATAGTGTTATTGCCTGTTAATAAAAGTTGAAATTTGAATTTGTTTTTAAGAATGACAAATACTTTAATGAATAATGAAATAATAAAATGAGCATAGGTAGCAAATACCAATCTCAATAACTAAAAAGTTCCATAAATTTTATATGTTCTTCATGATTAATTTCTTTGCTTTAATAATTACTCTACGTGTATCTTTTGCCTTACTGTTGATAGAAAAGGAAAAGTAGTTTTTGTTTAATTAGAGATGTGTTCGAAAGTGCTTTTCTAGAACGCAGTTCTGCACAAAAATGCTTTCTAGAGGATCGCTTATAGCTAATAATACTGCAGAGGCAGCTCTGGTGAAAAATATTTAAGATTATGTATATATGTATATATCACAAAACTTTCTTGCAGTTGCAGTAGAGACTTATATTCAAAATCTGCAAAACATACCAATCTCAGAAAATGATGACAAAAGTGGTATTAATTCCTCAAAGCAATTAGGCAGCAAATTAGACTTCCTTCTCCAAAGAATCTGCATTCACAAAAATATTTAGCATCAAAACTTCCATAATTAATTCTAATGAAATAGTCCATTAAAGAGAGAGGACAATGTTCTTAATTAACTGCTGCCTCACAAATTAAGCCTACCTTCCAGTCTTCTCCTTAACTAATCAAATCAATGCCAATTTCCGAAGTGGTATTGGACTCAAAATGAGCAGAAGAAATACAAATCTGAATGATATAGTTTGCAACAATTCATTCAATTACATTAAAAATAAACACATATATCAGAAAGATAAAGAAACACAAATTAATAATTAGAGCATATGACTTCCATTATAAGAAAAGCGAATGAGACAATTCTCCTTTGAAAAATTTGAGAAAAAAAGGAACTTTGTTGCACTCTGCAAATTCTCTAGTGATTTGGTTCTACTTCCTCGTCATCATAACTGCCAATACTTTCAGACGTTTCACTTATGCTGGCCTTACCATGAAATTCATTGTGAGATCTGATAAGCCACAAGAATTCTTCTTCAGTTGGTGGCACCATATTTACTGTAAAGGTGTCGGGTGGGGACTCGTTGGGATGTGCGTATACTGGACACACCCCACAACATTTCACCCTGGGCGATTCTCGAAATTTCCTTTCATCATAGTCGAGGGAGAAATCAAATGAGACAGCAGTATGGTGGTCAACTTCAGGTAGCCTAACATTGCTACAAGGATCAAATCCAAGTATGATCTGATCTGAGTCAACGGGTGTGGAAGTCTTACTGATATTAGTCTTAGTTTCAAACCGATAAGTACATTTGACAATGACAAATTGGCCTTCAACATCATAATCTTCTTCAAATCCAACGATAACACAAAGTGAAAAACCGATGAAGTGGGTGTTGCAACAATGCGGTGGCAGTTGAATCGTGATTGAAGATCTCGATTGCTGAACCACTCAGGAATCTTAACTGCACTTCCGGGTAAAGAAATTATGAATCCATCTGGCACCTGTGCTATGAAAATCATGATTGATTAATTTCTGATGTAATGTGGAAATTGAATTAATCACGTACCTTTTCATACAGAGCTGCAATTGCCATATGTAGAATACTTAATCAAAAGCTAAAATGTCGTTTGCTTTTTCTTACAGTTTCGGACAACCAGTAAATTTGTACTCGATTCTCTCCCGATAAAATGCGTTGGAGCTTTGGTATTGTCTTTCCTGTGTGGATACACCCAAACTTTCTAGACATTCCGGAAGCTCTGGCAATGATTCGAGCCGCTTAAAATTCTCTGCATGTCAATATCTTAGAGATCGAGGTAGCTCTCCTAGTGATTAAAGCATATTGCAGTCCCTCAACAATAGTAATCTCAGCCGAGAAAGTTGCTTGATACTTCGAGATAAACTCTCAAACTTATTGCGTATATTATGAACGCAAGTGCATGTATCGCAAATAAATAATACAGTGGCGAGAAAGTGTCGGTCTCACGAGAAAAATTAATTTATTAATTACGGAAAATAATTAAATAGTGAATTTAATAACAAAAGGGCATTCCTGATAAAACAGTTTTCTTTCAACAACTACCCAAACCTTCCAGAAGATTATAACGGGTGATTAGGTAAGGAAATAGAGACACGAACAAGGAAAAACAGCTCATTTAAATGGTCAAGGAGAATTTTAATTGGATTCCCAAACCAAAACTAAGCATACGAAGTATCCAATTTTATCTGTATTTCAAGAAATCCTGCACTCACCAGACAATATCAAAACTTCAATTCTAATAAGTAAATTATGTGTATTAAATGTGAAACGATCAAATGCCAATTTACAAATTAATAGATTAAAAGCAAACAATTCAATTAGACCATTGTAGTCTCACATTATAAGAAAAGCAAATAGCCCAACAGGGGACTCACATTCCTAACACCAATTTTCACTCTATTAACAGCTTCTTCCTCCTTATTTTGTTTCATACTAATACATTAATTTACATGTGAAAAAAATTATTATAATTTCGGATATCCATTGTGTTCAAATCAGAATATAGAAAATATACAAAATAAAAAAGCTTTGACAAAAATCATAGAAGTCATTGGTTCAACTACTTAAAAATATTTTGTAAAAGCCATACGCTAAAGAACATTAAAATCAGTTGTGAATAATATCCTTAATAATCTAAAGAATAAAAAGAACCTAATCATGTTATGGAGCTTAAACCGAGCATGGAAGTTACGTTTTTTGTGTAGTCATGTTCTTGTTAATATCTAAACATGGATAAGAAGATCAAGCATGGAAATTGATTTTATACCTGAATTTTCAAATCCACAGTCTAGCCCAAACTGATTATTCTAATTTTATACGACACAAGAAAAACATTAAGCAAGAAATTAAAACAGGGGAGATACTCCCCTTTTATACAGAGCTGCATTCAGCAGATCATTATTCGTCTTAGAAGCAAGATTTCTACATTTCAAAGTGCTTTTCTAGAAATCAGTTTTATACAAAAATGCTTTCTTTGGGAACACTTATAGCTGCACACATCGCTCTTATTTGCTTATCATAGTTTGTACAATAATTAATAACGGTATTATTAGATACCTGCTGGAAAACCTAACAATACTGCAGAGGCAGCTGTTGACAAATTAATATTTAAGATTATGTATTTGTATATATCACAATACTTTCTTGCAGTTGCAGTAGAGAGTTAAATTCAAAATCTGAAAATACACCGATCTCCGAAAATGATGATAAGAGTGACATTAATTCCCCAAAGCAATTAGGCAGCAAATTAAACTTGCTTCTCGAAAAAATCTGCGTTCACAAAATATATATTTAACATTAAAACTTCACTACTTAATTCTAATCACATAATCAATTAATGAAAGAGGTGAATGTTCTTAATTAATTGCTGCCTCACAAATTAAGCCTACCTTCCCCTTTTCTCCGTCACTAATCAAATCAATGATAATTTCCAAAGTGGTATCGGACTCAAAACGAGCAGAAGAAATACGAATATGAATAACACAGTTTGCAGCAGTTAATTAAACAACTTGATTAGATTAAAAATAAACATGTGTAACAGAAATTAAGATAAAGAAACATAATTAAATGGAACATTTGACTTACTTTACTATAAGAAAAGTGAATAAGCCAACTGATCTCCGTCGAAGAATTTGCCAAAAAAAGGAATTTCTCCGCTCTTTACAAATTCTGTTGGGAGTCGGTTCTACTTCCTCATTCTCAGATCTGCTAATAATAATTCCAGATGTTCCAGCACTCATCCGGCCTTATCATGAACTGAGTGACTTCTTCAATTGGTGGCACCATATTTACAGTGAAGGTATTGAGCGGGAATTCGTTGGATGTGCATGTACTGGACGCACCCCACAACATTTCAGATTTGGGGATTTTCGAAATTTACTTTCAGCGTAGGAGAGGGAGAAATGAAATGAGACAGTAGTATGGTGGTCAACATCTGGTAGCCCAACATTGCTACAGGCCTCAAATCCAAGGAAGACCGAAACCGAGTCAAAGAATATGGTAAAATTGAGAGTGCTGATGACATCAGTCTCGATTTTAAAACCATAGCTACATGTGACATTGACAAAATTGCGTCTAACATCACAATCTTCTTCAACATCAATAACAGCACAAAAAACGAAACCGATCAAGTTTGTGTTACGACAATGCGGTGGCAGTTGAACAGTCATTGAAGATCCGGAACACCGAAACCATTCAGGAACATTAACTGCACTTCCAGATGAAAAAGTTCCGAATCCAGATGCTAGCTGTGATATGAAAATTACGATTATTTTCTCATGTAAGGAGGAAAGAGAGAGTGGGGTAGAAAGTGAATCAGTCACATACCTTATCATATAACTTGGCAACTGCCATTTGTTGAATTCTTAATTGTGATTCTGCAGCTAGAATATCGTTTGTTTTTTCTTTCAGCTTCGGGCAACCAGTAAAGTCGTACAATATACTTGGCAAAGAAAATGAATAGGAGGTTCGGTACTGTCTTTCTACAGATTCCGGAAGCTCTGGCAATGACTCGAGCCGCTTGCAGTTCTTTGCATCTAAATATCTTAGCGATGGAGGCAGCTCTGGTAGTGATTTAAGCATATTGCAGTCGCTCAAGTTAAGTGATCTCAGCCCAGAAAGTTGCTTGATACTTGGAGGTAAACTCTCAATCTCATTTCCCATTAGATTTAGCAATTGCAAAGAAGACAGACAGCCAATATCTTGAGGAATTTCTCTTATGTCACAGTCACCCAATAGTAGATACCTTAATTCAGATAAACCTGATAATGGAGGCAATACCAAACCTCTGCATCCGCAAAAGTGAGCTCTTCTAAGTTCCTCCAAATCTTTGATAGTGGACGGTAGTTTATCGATGGCTGAAAATTCTACGTCGATGAAACGCAAAGATTTTAATTTTCCAAGGTTCGTTGGCAAGCTATCAAGTTCACGGCAATCATGCAAATTCAAAATTTTAAGCCCCGTTAGAAGTTCAATTGAAGACGGCAGCTCTTTAATCTTTGTCCCCCGTAAAATAATATCTTCTAAACTCTCCATTCCCTCCAAGATTTCCGGAAATGTCTCTAAATTTGAACAGAACTCTAGTTTAAGCCCACGAAGAGATTTCAATTTGCAGATGCTGGTTGGAAGACTGTTCAACGAATAGCACTCGCTCAGATTTAACGATTCAAGACTTGTTAGACTCTCGATTGCGCTGGAGGGAACTCCTTCTATTGCTGTACCGCATAATGTCAATTTTATTACATTTACAGAAATCGATGGAAACTTCGTGAGATTAATGCAGTCAGACAAATCAATGTCTATAGGAGATCTAAAATGAATATTGTTGGGAAAACAACTAAGATTTGTGAAGCCCCTAAAACTCAAGAGACGAAGGTTGTTGAAATTCTGGATGGAAGACGGAAGGCAAGACAACTTTTTGCAATATGAAATAAAAATTCTCTCGACATTTGGGATCTCTAATGGGTCTGGGATCCTGCTGAGATAATCACAGTGCTGGAGGTCAATGATTTTTAACTTTGATGCTTCCTGAAATAAAAAAAATAATTTATTAATACTACAAGAAATTAGCATCAATCAATTTCATACTGACTATTCAAAATATATATTATACAGTTAGGCATTTGTTGTACCTTTTTTCCTTCCCACAGTTGTTGAATTTGACTGTAAGGCAAGCTAATTTCAATAAGATTCTCTGCATTAAAACTTATTGGCAATGTTTGTAAAGGGTACTCATGCCAATAGAGATATGTTAATTCATCAGGAAAATGTTCAAGACCTTCGGGAAGATGCACTTTAAAGTTCATATCTGAAACATCGTAATGCTCAGGCTTATAAACTTTAAGCAATCTAAGATTGGACATATTTACAAAGGCTCTAGAACCTAAATGTATGTCTTTGGACAATTCTAGGGAGATGGCTTCAATTGATTTGGTTCCCGAATACAAAAACAAAAGAAAACAAAAATAAGTAAGAATAAAATAATTCATAATTTTTAAAAAAAAATAAATTTCTCAATAAGGAACTTGCATTGTTCGAGTTCTATCCAACGTATCTATAAGGAAAAAAACCTAAAACAGAAATAACCTTAGCTATGCTTTTGATTACCTTATTTTTTCTGTAGTACACGACAAATATCATCATGGTCCCACAATCTGCTACGTTTTCCTGGCTCTTTTTCACATTCTTGGCGAACAATTTCGCGACCCATTTCTTGTAATAAATCATGTATTTGTAACTTATTTTCATGTGATACGGTTATGAGTGACTTATCAGCTAAGACCTTAAGTCCATAATGCACAGATTACCGATCACCAAGTATTGTTGCCACATTGTCTTTATTATAGCCTTTGAAGAAACATGCAATATCCAAAAATATATTCTGCTCTTCCCGAGTTAACTCATCATAGCTAATTTTCAATAGATCATGTATATGAGGGTGAGAATTCCGCTGTAACTTATCCAACATATTTTTCCATTCATCTTTGCTCTTTTTATGCAAGGAAGAACCTAACACTTTAAGAGCTAATGGATTACCATTTCCGTAATGTATTACACTTTTTGAGAGCACCTGCAAATCGTGGTTGCGATGTTCTTTTCTAAAGGCATTGTTACAAAAGAGCTCACTTGCTTCATGGTAATTCAATCCCTCAACTTCGTATATGTAACTCACTCCAAATTTATCAAGAACTTGCTTATCTCTAGTGGTTACAATAATTCTGCTTCCAGGACCTAATTGATCAATCCCACCAGCTAA
Organism: Azadirachta indica; assembly: GCA_022749755.1. NCBI lineage: Eukaryota > Viridiplantae > Streptophyta > Magnoliopsida > Sapindales > Meliaceae > Azadirachta > Azadirachta indica. Next base: position 10,150,793 of record CM040441.1, on the reverse strand, counting down.
AAACTCTAATTGTTCCAAATGATTCACATCGTTAAGAACAATAAAAACTTTCATTTGCTGGAGTCTTTTCTTAACATATGTAGGAAACCTGGTAGTTCCTATTTTGAAATTTTCATCAAATATTTCAAAAAGAAATCGCTCTCGTAGCTGCTCTAACCCACAACCTTTTGATTTCTCTCTAACATTTGCAATGAAGCTCTTACCTTCAAACTCATGACCAATTAGGTTGAAAATAGCTTCAGCAATGGTTGTTTTACCTATACCACCCATACCCCAAATTCCTACACTTCGAAAATCTGACAAGCCCATACACAATAATGATTTAACTTGCTCAATACGTGAATTTATTCCAACTAGACCTTTAGAATCAGTTGAGACCATTATAGCTTGCAATTTCTTCAAAACATCTTCCACAATTACATCTACAAGTTTTGCCTCTGACCTAGTATATTATGAGATAATGAAAACACTATGTTAAGATAGAACTAGACAAAATCTAAAAAATGTAACATTCTTTTTTTCTTTCTTTCTCTAATAAATTACATAAATGATCATTGAAGGTACAAGAGAGTAATAATAGTGTTTGTACCTGATTTTTTTAGATTCATATCCAGAAAGATAAGATGCTTCTGTCAATGCATCTCTCCATTTTTGAACTTTTTCTGGGCTCTCTTTAAACTTTTTTGCATTCTCCTCAAAAGCTTTCCCAAATTTTCCTGTTTGTTTTCGAATATTAGATGGATGAACATGGTAGAAAACTGGGATAACAATTTGGTCATTCATTTTTTGACAATCAAGAATTTTGACAAGCTCATCCAAGCACCATTTAGAACCACCATAGCTCTTCAAGAAAATAATTACTGAAATCTTTGATCCTTCAATTATTGCATCCAAAAGATTAGCAGAAATTCGTTCTCCTTTATTAATACCTTCATCAATGAACGTTTTTATTTTCTTTTTTTGACTCATCTCTTTAAAGAGGTGGCTAGTAAAATTATCACGAGTATCTTCCCCTCTGAAACTAAGGAAAACCTCATAATCAATGCAAGAAGCAGAAGATGAAGATGAAGATGAAGTCATGATGTAAACTCTTGAGATTTTGGTGAGACAGAAAAGAGAGAATCAGATCAGATTTTCCTGCTGCTGCCTCCTTTCCGTCTGGTTTCCTGGAATTTCCTTGGTCAAACACAAAGACAACACAGAATTGTAAGCCACTGAAAAAGAAAAGCAATAGATGATTGATGAAAGGAAATTGAAATTTGAGAGAAGAACAGCAAAAACTTGGAAGGAAAAAAACAAATAAATTAATTAATAATTAATACATTTTGGAATTGAATTCACCTAATAATTGCATGCTTTCTGAAAAATATAACAGAATACTGGGTTCATATTCTTTATTTATGCAATTATGGAACAATAAAAAAATAGATGAAAAGGAAAGAAAATTTGACTTAGAGAAGCTAAATGGTCATCAGTGAAAGCTTATATTTCAGCCTCCTACAATATTAATAATTTCGGCTCTACCTCCACTTGCAGACTTCTAATCACCAGATTTTCGTCCTCAATAATTTTCCTGCTTTTTTCCTTCAAGTTGTCTTTGATTTTCTTGGAGCCTTCTAAGAACGTAATTTTTAGAATTTTTTTAAAGAGGAAATTTCCATTTACTACTTAATCTCTAACTTTTTTTTGGGTCTTTGTATCATTTAACGCTAATATTAAATAGGGATATTGTACTTTACCCCGGTAGATTTTGAGGGAAAGTCAATATACTCCCTTGAATTTTAAAAATGTCAAGATATCCCTTTATATTTTGGAGAAAGTCAAAATATCTTGGTGAGGTGATTATTTATATTTTAATTTAACTATTGTACCTCTGCACTATTAAAAATATATAAAATAATTATATTATCTTTATTTTTTACTTTATAATAATCTTATTATAACTTTTAAATTTAAAAACTATAATAATATTTTAACCTTTTATTATTTTTTCTTCAAAATTTATAATCAAATATTTATAATATCTAATTATATATAATTTGTAAAATATATCATATAACTAAAATAGTTTATTTAGAAAAAATTATGTATAATTAATTGTAGAATTTTTTATAGCATAAAATGTATTGTCATAATTTCTTAAATGTTTACACAACTATACATAATTTTGACAATAATAATTATACATAATTTTTTAAAATAAACTATTTAAATAATATGATATATTTTAGAAAATATATTATTAAATATTATATATTTTTGATCATAGATTTAAAGAGAAACAAATAATTAAGGGTCAAAACATTATTATAACTTTTAAATTTAAATGTAAAAACAAAATTATATTAGTTATTAGAAAATAAAAAATAAAGATAATATAATTATTTTAGATATTTTTAATAGAGTAGGGGTAAAACAATCAAATTAAAATGTAAATACTAATTCTAAGGGGTTATCTTGACTTTTTTCAAAATTCAAGTAGGTATCTTACTTTTCTAAAAAACACGTGAGGGGTGAGGGTGGGGGAACGGGAGAGGAGGAGAGGGGTGTATCAGCTTTCTCCAAAAGCCGGAGAGTAAAGTACAAGATGCCTCTTAACTAAATAATATTTGATCATATTCAATAATATTTGATCATATTCTTCTTTAAATAATTTTTATTAACTAAATATGTTTTTGAAAGGATTTAAGTTTTGCTTTTAAAGAGATCATGATCAGTACTATGTTGTAAAATTATAATTATAATTATAATTACTAAATTTTTAAAATGATATAGAACAATAAATTGTGCAACATCATTAAAAGTCTAATTCATAAATATTTTAAATGACTCCACTTTGATTGTAAGTTTTCTGAATTACTTCAAAAAATAAAAAATAAATTTTGATTTTAGAATATGAGCTAAGCAGTTATAAAATGTTTAGTTGTACAGATTACATAATATAGATCATAAATAAAATGGTTAATGATAGTTGAACCCCATTTTTTTGAAAATAAATGTGGAGTAGACTCCAAAATTTAAAATATTTATCAAACCCATTTTGTTAGATTTTTTGGTTTCCATTAAAGCGAAAAAAGGTATAATAGTTATTGTAATTTAAAATTAAGTTAAAAATTTTTTATTTTTATGCTTGAGGATAAAATAGTCATTTTATTTTAAAAAATAAATTATAAATAATTATATAATAAAAAAAACCCTAAATATCTCGCGCATTTTACTTCTCCTTGTTGCTGCTTCTTCCTCTCCTCTTCTTCTTCTTCTTCTTCTTCTTTCTTTCTTTCTTCCTTTCTTTATTTATGGGCTTTGCTCAAAATCTTCTTCTTCTTTTTTTTCCAAATTCCTCTTGATTTTTTCTTTCTTTCTAGATTCTTTTCTTCTTCTTTTGATGTTATAAATAAAGAATCAAACCAAGAATTAGTTTGTAAGCAAGGAAAAACTGCGATATAACAAGAAAATGAGTTTTGATTATTCATTACTAATATACTAATGGGCAAAAAAGTCATAGGAAATAATTAGGGTTTGTCTAGCCGGGAAACATGGTGACTTTGTTTGGTTGTGAAAGGGTTTGGTCGGTTGGGAAAGGTGTTGTGATAGAGTTTGCAGGCAAATATTGTAGAGATCCAAATTTGTCTGAAGTTGGCAAATAGATCCTAGGATAATTGCATTCTGATCCCTAGATTTTCAGAATATAACAGATTGCTCGCCAAAATAGAAATTAAAGGACGTTGTGGTTCCTGCGGATTTGAAGAGGTCAAGATGATTGGGGCATGAAGAGGTCAAGATGATTGGGGCATTGATATTAATTTATTTTTATATTTTTGCATTGTGATTATATATTTTTTATATTGTATAATTTACGTTTTAAAAAAATGAAAATTAAGGATAGGGATACTATATTTTACCTCTTAAATTTTGGGAAAAGTAATTTATTCCTTAAATTTTTAGTAGGTCAAAATACCTCCTTAACTTTTAAGATAATGTTAAAATACTAGCTAACACTAATATTTTTACTTTAAATTGACTATTTCATCTCCTAACTATTAAAAAACATATAAAATAACTATATTATCATTATTTTTTTTTTATAACAACCAATATGATTTTATTCTAATATTTAAATTTAAAAGTAATAATAATATTTTGATCCTTAATTATTTTTTCCTTCCAAATATACTCTCAAATTTTTTGACAATATTAATTATATATAATTTTAAAATAGATGAGTTATTTAAAATAATCTTATTTTTAAAATAAATGTATTTTAAATAAATGATCTATTTTAAAAATTATATATAATTAGTATATGAAAAAAATTTGATACCAAATTTGGGAGAAGAAAAATAATTAAAGGTCAAATAATTAGAATAAAATTATACAGATTATTACTAAATAAAAATAAAGATAATATGGTTATTTTATATATTTGTAATAACTAAAGGGTAAAATAATTAATTTGAAGTAAGACTATTAGTGTCAAGGGTATCTTAACATTTCCATAAAAGTAAAGGGGTATTTGCACTTATTAAGAACTCAGATAGATATATTGCTTTTCCTTTAAAAACAAGAGGGATAAAATACAATATCTCTTTAGGATATTTATATAAATTTATTCGTCAACATAAGTTAAAATGTTATTTATGTTATTTTGTTAGCCAAGCTTGGTCAAAAGAAAATAATGACCAAAAAAATAAAACAAAAAGGATTTTACTGACAAATATATTGGATTTGAAAGTCTATTTCACGTTTATTTTCAAAAAAGGGGTCTAACTATCATTGGCCCTAAATAAAAACTTATTAACAAGATATTTGAACATGTCATTTATCGATAAATCAATTATAAATAATAAATTAACAGTGGATAATATCTTATTTTGTTGTTTAACTTAAGTTTAGGAACTAAAACAATAATATTTTAACAGGTAAATCTTACAAAAGTTAAGGGGTCGAGGGTTTCTGGAAAAAGATGTTGTGAAAAGATGTTTTTGTCTTCGTAAACATACCAAGCCTCCGTTGCCATGTTCCATCTACTTGTAGAAAAGGACATGCACTGAGAAACAATTTTGCAAAAGATTATCCGCCGTCCATAGACTACTTCGAAAACAAAGTGAAAGCGAAAGTGCGGTCTTTCTTAATGTTTAATTCTTAAAGCATGGATGTGTGGATTACAATATTTTATATGTTGTTATGGTCTTGCACTATAATTAATTATTTAAATGTATGCTTGAATAGATGTTTTGTTTTTTGTCAAAGCCGATGGAAGTTTTATCATCGAAACTTGATATAGATCTTTGGCAACAGTCATATTTGACGGATTAGATGCCATCATTTTTTTATTCATGATCATATTCATTTGACATTTTTATAATTTAAGTGAAAATATAGTCAAATATAATTAAGAATGTGCAACAAAAATTATATAAATCATAGAAAAATTGACATATACCTACCTAAAATTTTTGGAAAGTGATAGATATCTCTAGAGTTTGGGACAGACAAGTTTGAAGAAATAGATAGATACTCCCTTAACTTAGATATATTGGTACTTTATCTCTAAACTTTAATGCAATAAAAAATATGATATATTTTTTTAATTCAAGAATTTAGTCCCTATCATCAGCAGATATTAAAAGGGATAATAACCAATACCATTTTCACAAATATCCATTATATTCGATACTAATAGTTGGCACACATTTTGAAATATAAAATTTACATCACAACTTTACATAATTAATTAATATAGGTATTGACATATAAATTCTAATTAGTTTAACAAATAAAACTTCTTAGAATAATACAAAAAATTTAGTATTCAAATTCCACTCGTATTATCATTTTGACCAATAAAATCCTTAAGATGGTATGATTAAGCCCAACTTCAATCCTCATGAGATAGGATTATTTAAAAGCTTTAATTAAAATAGAATGTTATTTTTATTTAAAAATAAAAAATTAACTAAATACCTAAGATTAATTTACCACTTGAGACAGGTCTTACAAAAACTCATAGCCGCTGGCTTCTACAAATGCTGCTCCAAAAATCACTTAGAAATGTTTTCTTACAGAGAAAAGTTCTCCAGAAACAAGTGCTTTTTTTGTTTAATTATCTGAAAAATCTTTGCCCATTGCAGCTGAACACTAACAAAAAAAAAAAAAAAAAGAGCTTTTAGCTATTTAAACCTGCTATTAATTAGCAGTGCTTAAAGCACTCCAGAACAAACTGGAACTGAACTTTCCATTCCTGAAAATTTTGAGTGCATCAATAGAAGGATATGAATGTAAGAAAAGCAGGTTCATAAAAAGCAGTCCCTTTAAATTAAAATTGGCTTCTACGTAAAGCAGGGTTTCAACCTAACTACAGTTAAAAAAATTCTATTCTCCAAACACATTCATAGCAAAGCAAAAAGAATCGGATCTCCCATTAAATACGGTTAAACAAACTTCTTCAATTTCAAATCAAGCAGCTTTCAGTTTGTTGCATATTCCAATACTAAATACATAGCACAAAGTCTCACTATTTCATTCAAGTCAAGCACGTTACTGCAACATTCTTGCTTGTGCATAGAACTGCGTTAAACTACAACATGAGGTAGGAAGTATAACTTGCCTCGTACGTATGTTTCCCAAGCCTGACCAAAATAAAGAATTCCTATCTTGAAAGCAGGTATAATTATATCAAATAATTACAATCCCAAACATCCGTTGTGTTCAAATAAAAATATAAAAAATATACAAAATTGAAAAGCTTGGACGAAATTCAAAATATGGTTCTTAAACTGGGGAAGAGAAATCTTGTTCAGGCAAACAATGTCAAAACTTCATTTCTTGCAGTTGCAGCAGAGAGTTAAATTCAATATCTGAAAAACATACCAAGCTCAGAAAATGATGATAAAAGGGACATTAATTCCTCAATGAAATTAGGCAGCAAATTAAACTTGCTTCTCGAAAGAATCTGCATTCGCAGAATATTTAACATCAAAACTTCATTAATTAATTCTAATGAAATAATCAATTAAAGAAAGAGGTGAATGCTCTTATTTAATTGCTGCCTCACAAATTAAGCCTACCTTCCTTTTTTCTCCTTCACTAATCAAACCAATGCCAATTTCCAAAGTCGTATTGGACTGAAAATGAGCAGTGGAAATACAAATCTGAACGATCACACAGTTTGCAGCAATTAATTAATTAACCCGATTAGATTAAAAGTAAACATATGTGTCAGAAATTAAGATAAAGAAAGATAATTAATTGGGACATTGGACTTACATTATTATAAGAAAAGTGAATAAGCCAACTGATCTCTGCCGAAGAATTTGATAAAAAAAGGAACTTCTATGCTCTCTGCAAATTCTGTTGGGAGCTGGTTCTACTGCCTCATCGTCATGAAACTGAGTGAGTTGTTCTCCAGTTGGCGGCAACATAGTTACAGTAAAGGCATTGGGTGGTAAATGGTCGGGATGTAAGTATACCGGAGACAACCCACAACATTTCACCTTTGGGGATTTTTGAAATTTCCTTTCATGATAGTCGAGGGAGAAATCAAATGAGACAGTAGTATGGTGGTCAACTTCAGGTAGCCTAACGCTGCTACAGGCCTCAAATCCAAGTAACACCGGATCCGAGTCAAAGACTTTGGTACAATATTCAGGAGCGATGATGACATCAGTCTCATTTTCTAACAAACAGCTACACGTGACTGCGACATATTCTCCTCTAACATCAGTCTCATTGATCTAGAGAAAGTGAAATTTGAAAGTAGAAAAGCAAAGACTGATCAGGCAGGCATTGAAGAACAGAGCAGAAAACTGAAATGATACCTTAAAAGAAAATAAGCATTCAGCTTGTTTTTTATTACAATTTCACATTAATTAAGGAACGTAGCTGAAAAAGCCTCCAACGCCTTGCTTTCCTCAAGAGTACTCTCGTCTTGCCTTTGTTCAGATCTTCAGTCTTTTCAATAGCTGCCTGAAGCTAGCTCATCTAGACCTGCAACTGCTAGCTCTCATGGTGTAGAAATACATCCCAAAGACAAATGCTATCGAGCTCATCTTTCGTGGTTACAGCTTCCTGCTGCACACAGTCACCAGTAAAATGTAGTTCAAATAAATCAGTCTACTTTCTAGATGCTAGATGTAAGTAGCAAAGATGTTTACGAAGCAAATAAATCAGAGAACTGCCCATAGAACAGTTGAGGAAACTAAAATGTACATTTAATATGATCTGAGCTCCACTGTCACAAAGTATGCATCAGAATTGTCACAAAGTGATAAATACTAAACCTTCTACTTTGGTGTGAAATTGGACACATATATAATAGCAATTGCGACAAATAGATTACTATATGAGGCATGCCAAGACAGAAAAAGCCATTATTAATATTCTCATTTCCAAGAAATGCTGAATTAAACTAACCCGTAGCAAAACAATGATCGATATATTGCAATAAAGAGTAAATTGATTAAAGTTAACAAACCCAAAAGTTTTAGATGCCCCCGTTAACAACATTATGATCTTCAGCCTTCAGCCTCAGGTGATAATTAGAGTTAGGTTTTTTGGATAGTCCAAGCGTTAATAGATCAACTCAGAAGAGATTTCATGTTTCAGGAAGAAATCTTCAAAATGAAAAGCATAACAACAATACACTATAATAAAAGCTGCATCGTACATGATCTCAAACGTTCATCTTGTGCATGTTAAAATCACAGTATCGTACTTAAAATAATTTAATATGGAGATCAAATCACGACATCAATCGAACACCAAATATGATAAGCAAGAAATAGTAGGGATCAGGGGAAAGAATAAATCAAATCTGCAGTTTCAAACTATAAAGTACTCAAAACTATTGAGAGGCAGAGAAAGTCAAGCAATTTGGAAGTTTCTTATAATTCTTTCATCAGAATAAGTATAATTAAGACAAACGTTCAATAGTAAGTCCATAAAAATTGAAACATAAAGAAATTAAATCATTGAATACCTCGAAAACCTTACAGAGGAACCTCTTGTGACAATTTCAGAATATTATATCGCAACGCTTTCTTGCAGTAGAGAGTTAAATTAAAGAATTAGAAAATAAACCTTTTTCTAATAATAATACACCTAAATATTAAGGAAGAAACTGAAATAGTCCACAACAAATTACTTAAAGGTGGATTCTTTAATTAAATATTACTAATGCGGTCCACTAACATTAAAAATGTGATAGTTTTATTCAGACTATCAATATAGTGACATTATGGTGGACGTACTTTATATAATATGATTATATAGGATTAGATTAGACATAGCTTAAATTCTCATATAAATTTCAGGACTAACTGAAAATTTAAACAATGTCAATAAATAATCATATGCAGATCAATCTCAATCCTGAATAGTTATAAACTCATATTTATATTATTGAATCTTTTGAATTATTTGTTAAGCTTTGTTGTAACAAAAGCTCAACACTCGTATCTTGGAGATTTAATGAATAAATAGGTGGAAATGTGACATAAAGATATGGAATCCATTTTTTTCTATTAAAAGTCAGAAAGTGATTTCCTTAAGTGTTAATTTTGAAATTGAACAATTTCAGCGCTCAATTTATAATTGGTTTATAAATTAACTGTTTAATGGAGAATTAATGGAACTTAAGAATAAAGATATAATTAGAGGGGTAAAACGAAAAATTGACCTAACTCTAATTATGGACCGTTTATGGAGGGTTAAACTGCATGTAATGATTATATCAATAAACTACTCAAAGTTTTATAAATAAACTATATTTATAATTTTAAGAGTTCAATTCCAAATTTTTAGTAAAATAATATTAGAATTAATAAATTGGATTAATTAATTATCTAAATGTATTGGATCTTGAAATTATAGGTCCATAGGTCTCAATGCCATCTCTTATATCAGTGCAGTAAATAATTCAATAGACAAAATTATTACACTAAATTTTTGTATATCCGAAAAATAGTTTTCTGAAATACATATTGTAATTTGGATTTAATTAATTAATTAAGAATTAATTGTTTAGTAAGCTATTTTAAGATAAATATCTTTCATTAATATCCAAATAATTTAATTTGAGAAATTAAATAGATAAATTCTCACAAAGATATTTATCCTCTTTATCGTTTTTCTTCAATATTAATTTTGAGTTAATTAAAATTTTACTTCTTTTTTTTTATAAAATTTAATAAATTAACAAATGCTATTAATTAATTAATTTGATGTTAATTGAAATTATTTTAATTAAAATATTACTTCAATTAAGAGTTGTCTTACATATTTAATTAATTAATAAGTGTTATTAATTAATTATATTATAATTAAAATTGTTCTAATTAAAATAGAAGTAATATAAGAGAAACAAAAAGAGTGGAAACCCATAGCAATAAAACTAAAAAAAAAGTTTTTTCTTAACATGTATTACAGAAAAAAACTAATTTTCTCTAAATTACCATTGCATTACAAAAGAAGCTCACTCTTCTCTTTACAGCAACTGTTAGAGGATTGATTTGAAAATTATTAGTAAAGAAAAACTTGCAGTAAAAATATTTTAAAAGCATTAAGAAATATTTTTTCTATTACTTCTTGTTATTTTATTAAAACCGTATACTTATATAAATTTTGTAACTCTCTTGACTTAATTTTTTACTATTTATTTGATAAAATTTTTCAACAGATCCAAAATCTTACTTCTTTAAATTAAATGTGATTTAAAGTCTACAAAAACTTTATATACACCTCTGTTTGTTGTTATGGCTTGTAAAAATTTTAAATTTAAAATTTAAAAGTTAAAAAAATAATAAAATACACATAAAATTCTAATATTGTCTCCCTATTTTACAAAAAAAAAATCTTTAAATTCATGTCAAATAAGATATAAAGATATTGGAGGAAATTAATTTAAAATTTGAAATATAACACGCTTCATCGCAACAGAAAAGTAATTCACCTTCTTACATGTTAATTGTATTTAAAGCAATTAAATAACAATTGATATATTACTTTTGTTTATGTGATAAGTTAGTTGGCTTTTAAAAAAATAATAATTTGCATACTACAGATGAGAAACTTTAATATGTATTATAATAAGATTATAGTGTGATAATACATAAAAATAATATCTAAAATTTTTAACTATGAGTTGATTGTTATTATAAATATAATTATCTCAAAATTAACAATTTTACAGTACATAGTTATGATAATCATGAGAATTTTAAGTGCACCCTAAAATTTAAACCCTCAATTATTGTCATTATTTTTGTTATTTGCACATAATATTGCAATCATCATGATTATATATGATGAGGTTTTAATTTCCAAATACATAACATTTAAATAACAAAAATATATTGACCGGTATGAAGAGTTAAGTTGATTTAGACTATTAGTTTCGTATCCAATTAATTAATTAATCCAATTAGATAAAATTAAGATAAAGAAACATAAATTAAGTACTAGAACTAAGATTTGACTTACATTATAAGCGAACTGATCTCCTTCAAAAAATTTGAGGCAAAATAGAACTTCTCTGGTCTCTGCAAATTCTCCTGGGAGTTGGTTCTACGGCTACCTCCTCAGCGTCAGATTTGCTAGTACTCATCTCAGCCTTATCATGAAACTGAGTGAGTTCTCTTCAGTTGATGGCACCATATTTACATTAAAGGTGTTGGGCGGCGACTCGTTGGGACGTGCATATACTGAACACACCCCACAACATTTAACCTTTAACTTTCGGTATTTTTTATCTACCCACTGGTAGCCGGAGCAATCAAATGAGACAGCAGTATGGTGGTCAACTTCAGGTAGCCTAACATTGCAGCAGGGATCAAATCAAAGTATAATCTGATCCGAGTCAACGGGTATGACATATTTTATAGTCTTACTGATATCAGTCCTAGTTTCAAAACGATAGCTACATTTGACAGTGAAATATCGGCCTCTAACATCATAATCTTCTTCAAATCCGACGACAACACAAAGTGAAAAACAGATGAAGTGTGTGTTACAACAATGCGGCGGCAGTCGAATAGTTATTGAAGATCAGGAACATTGATTGCTGAACCATTCAGGAATCTTAACTGCACTTCCAGGTAAAGAAATTATGAATCCATCTGGCACCTGTGGTATGAAAATTATGATTGTTTAATTTCTGATGTAAGGAGAAAGAGGAGAGGGAGATAGAAAGTGAATTAATCACGTACCTTTTCGGACAGTTCTGCAATTGCCATATGTTGAATTCTTAATTGTGAATCTACAGTTAAAATGACGTTTGCTTTTTCTTACAGTTTCGGGCAACCAGTAAATTTGTATTCGATTATTCTCTCCCGATAAAATGCATTGGAGCTTTGGTATTGTCTTTCCGGTATGGATACATCCAAACTTTCTAGACATTCCGGAAGCTCTGGCAGTGATTCGAGCCGCTTGCAATTCTCGGCTTCTAAATATCTTAGCGATCGAGGCAGCTCTGGTAGTGATTCAAGCATATTGCAGTCGCTCAGGTAAAGTTCTTGGAGCCGAGAAAGTTGCTTGATACTTAGAGGTAAACTCTCAAACGCATTCTTGCTTATATCTAGGTACTCCAAAGAAGACAGACTACCAATATCTTGAAGAATTTCTCTTGTATCACACAGTTAGATAAAGCTAGACATTTTAAATCAGAAAGATCCGATAATGAAGGCAGTAACAAACCTCTGCATCGGCAAAAGGTTGCAGTTCTAAGTTCCTTTAAATCTTTTATAGAGGACGGTATTTCATCGATGGCTGAAGGATGCAAGTCCATGAACTACAAAGATATTAATTTTCTTGGCACGCTAGCAAGTTCACAGCAATGAGGCAAACGCAAAATTTTAAGCGTCGTTAGACGTTCAATCGAAGACGGCAGCTCTTTAATTAAATTGAGAAAATAATTAAACCCATTAATTCTTATTTTAAGAACAAAATAAAAGTATAAAATATTATAATTAAATTGAGAAAATAAAAATAAAGATTATATAAATTGTATTATATTTTGTAAATTTTGTTGGTCTTTGTTAATCTTATATTACTATATTAAAAGAAATTAACTCATTAACTATAAATCAATTATTTTGTTTGACATCAATTGATTATTTTTATTTTATAAAAACTCATTGTTGCAAATCCAATTATTAAAAGTTGTTTAAATCTATTTTCCAAATCCAATAACTTTTAATATATATGATTTACAATAAAATTTTAAATTATTAAAAGTTATTTATTCTCTAAAGTATTTAAATAAAAATGTCTAATTAATGATATATATTTAATTATATATGGGTAATTATAATTACTAAATCTAAATTATTTCAAAATTTTAAAAGTATTGGATACTTATTAAATGTTGAATTCTCTAATATGATGATTAAAGATTATAGTGATTAAAATTTCAATTATCACAAAAACAATGCCAAAAGTTAGCAAAATCATAAAAGTAAAAAACTATAACAATCGTCAAGTGATTTATGTTTGTGAAAATCATTTTCAACTACAATGGATAGAGGGTGGTTGTGAGGAGTTTTTGATTATAATGTATGTATATATAATTGAGAATTTAGAATTTTAAAAAGTATATAATAATTTAATTTTATAATAATTTACTAGTATTAAATTTAACATAAATCTTGAAAAAGTAATAAATTTATTCACTTGAATATAGATTTAAAGCATTTAACAAAACTTACCTTCTATAATTATCATTTTTTTAATTTATTGTTAAAGAAACATATCGTAAGCACCAATTATTTAATACATATCTAATTTCAAATCTTTTTGGTAATAGTAAATAATTGTTTATATGTGAAATATCAATTCACTTATCATCAAAATAATATAATAAAAATTCTCACAACAATTATTTTAATTTTAAAGGATCTAATATAAATTTTTTTGAAGGACTTGATTAACTAAAATGAAAAATATAAAATTTTATAATCATTTATTAATAATATGGAACTATATGTAATTATTCAAAATAATTTGAATATTTTTTGCAGCGACCAGGTATGGGCCGTTAAAAAAATTGTCACTGGGCCGGGCCAGTTGGAGCCTGTGGACCTTTTTGTCATACCCACTGGCAAGTCTCTTGAGATTGGAGTTTGAAGAATATCAGGCTCGACACATGATTGAAAGTCTCCTGAACTCCAAAGATCGTGATATTGCAAAAGATGTTCTGAAAGCTACACTGAGAAGAATTTCTTATTTCTTTACTGCGAATGCGAAAACAACAATATAAGACCCATAAGCAGACTTGAGAAATTCTGCCTGCACAAACTGTATTCAGCAAACAACATCAATATGAAATAATTAAATTGCAAGTTAAACAAAAACCGAATGACACTTTCTTTATATGCTTTGAAATCCTGACAAAGATGATAAATTTTGCACCTTGGAAGCAAGTGTACAACTGATCTCAAAATCTTTCGGGAATGTAAATCTAAGCAATAGAAACAGTCCTCCAATCTTGCCCTGGTCTTATCTCAAATTTGCAGTTTCTTCCTTGTCACCGGATCTGCCAATGATCCCAGCACTTCCCACCTGTGCTGGTGTTATGATGGTGGAAAACTTCTCAGAAACCTTCTGCTACACCAATGCTGAGGCAATTGAATGGTTGCCGAAAAACTTGATCTTCTATAGCTGAACCAATCAGGTTCCAGGTAAAGAAATGCTGAATTGAAAGGTGGCAGACGAAATACCTGCAATTGGCCAACCCGATGAAAGATTAGAGATTTTCCTCAAATCAATGCAGAGAAATGAATGTGGTAGAAAAAGAAATAATTGACAGAGAGAGAGTGAAATTTGAAATTAGAAAAGCAAAGACTGATAAAGCAGGCAAGGCAAATTAGGTTGAAGAACAGACCAGAAAGCTGGAATGATACCTTAAAGAAAATAAACATTCAGCTTGTTCTTTATTACAATTTCACACTAATTAAGGATAAGAAAAAGCCTCCAGTGCCTTGCTTTCGTCGAGAGCACTCTAGTCTTGCCTGTTTTTCAGATCGTCAGTCTTTTCAATAGCTGCCCGAAGCTAGTTCATCCTCATCTCCAGATGCTAGCTCTCATCTTATGTGGTTATAGCAGATCACTTTGTAAGGAAACAGAGACAAAAATACAGTGAGGAGTCAGGATTTTGTAGAAACATAATAAGGGAACAATTCAGCTTGAAATTTATAAGGATCGAAAAAAGATAATACATGATACCTGCAGTTTCAAACTTGTTGCACCTAAGAAAATGATCAGAACCGTTCCTTTAAGAACTACATTCCAAACATAACATCAAAACAGTATTGAGAGTGCAAAGGCTGTGACAGTCCTCCCAATTCTACACAGAATGCTGGCAATTTAGAGCTAAGTTATCAACAGAAATTGAAAACACAAAGGCTAAAACTTGTCATTTGAATTTCTTAATTGGTAGGAGAAAATAAACTTATTGTTCTTAATAACAAGAATATACTTCTGAAATACATTTTTCTTCAAAAAAATTGCAGGAAACAGCAAGTGGCAAACAGTTCATTTAATGTTAAGAAAGAAAGGGTGTGCATAAAAAGAAACATCAATGTCTTCCCCTTGTTCAATTTTAGAATTCATGCACATTAAATGATCAAAGTGATTCCTCAAAACAGGGCAAGGAAATTCTATAACATAAATTGTGTGTATAAAATTTATAACGATCAAATGCTAATATCCAGTTTCCAATTAATAGCTTAAAAGTAAACAATTCAATTAGACCTTTGGACTCTCATATGATAAGAAAAGGAAATACTCCAACAGGGGATTCACATTCCAAACATTGATTTTCGTTCCAATTCCAATAGCAGCTTCTTCCTTCTTGTTCTATTTTATATCAGAACATTAATCAGGAGAATATAAGGAAATACGCGAGTAAAATTTAATAAAACGTAATCAACCTAATCATGTTATGGAGCTTCTCTTATGCCCCAACAACAGCATCATCATCATCATCTTCAGTCTTCAATCAGTTGAAATCCCCATTCATGTAGCTAGAGCTGCATTTAGAAGAATCGTATTGTTCAATGTGGGGTTGGAAAAAACAATGATTTTTCTGTATTTGTACTTCTTGCAAAAGGTTCAGTTTTAAGAAGAAAATAACAGAACATTTTGCAAGGAAACAGAACCATATGATCATAAGGATCTCTTGAACAGGGGCAGGCTAATTCTGTATAGATTTTCCCCTCAAAATAATTTTTTTCTATCTGCAATTAATAAATAATGCTATATATACTTACAAAGTTGAACTACAAACTAAATGAATATGACATTTTAATGTCATATTAATTATAAAATAGTAAAGTCAACATCACACCTTATTGAAAATTGTTATCTGAAACAAAATTTTTTTTTTTTTCAACAACTACATATACATAGTGTTATTGGCTGTTAATAAATTTTGAATTTTTTAATTTCAATTTAAGAATGACAAATACTTTAATCAATAATGAAATAATTAAAAAAAAATGGGTAGCAAATACCAATCTCATGTCCTTGATATGATTCAACTAAAAAGTTTCCACAAATTTTACATGTCAAAACTTCATTAATTAATTCTAATGAAACAATTAATTAAAGAAAGAGGTGAATGTTCTTAATTGCTACCTCACATATTAAGTCTACCTTCCCCTTTTCTCCTTCACTAATCAAATTAATGCCAATTTCAGAAGTGGCATTGGACTCAAAATGAACATAAGAAATACGAATCTGAATAACACAGTTTGCAGCAATTCATTCAATTACGTTAAAAATAAACACATATATATCAGAAGGATAAAGAAACATAAATTAATAGTTAGAGCATTTGACTTACGTTATAAGAAAAGCGAATGAGATAACTCTTCTTTGAAAAATTTAAGAAAAAAAAGGAACATTATTGCTGTCGGCAAATTCTCTTGCGACTTGGTTCTACTTTCTCATCATCATAACTGCCAATACTTTCAGACGTTGCACTGATGCTGGCCTTACCATGAAATTCACTGTGAGATCTGATAAGCCGAGTGAATTCTTCTTCGGTTGGTGGCACCATATTTACTGTAAAGGTGTTTGGTGGGGACTCATTGGGATGTGCATATACTGGACACACCCCACAACATTTCACCTTTACCTTTACACTTTGGGATTCTTCAAATCCATTAAGTGCAAATTTTATATCGTAGACGGAGAAATCAAATGAGACAGCAGTAGGGTGGTCAACTTCGTGTAGCCTAGCATTGCTACAGGGATCAAATCCGAGTATGATCAGATCCGAGTCAACAGGCATGAGGTAGTCTCTAGTCTTGCTGATACCAGGCTTAGTTTTAAACCGATAGGTACATTTGACAATGAAATATCGGCCTTCAACATCAGAATCTTCTTCGAATCCAACAACAGCACAAAGTGAAAAACCGATGAAGTGTGCGTTACAATAATGCGGTGGCAGTTGAATAGTTATTGAAGATCCGGAACTTTGATTGCTGAAACATTCAGGAATCTTAACTGCACTTCCGGATAAAGAAACTGTGAATCCATCTGACACCTGTGGTATGAAATTCATGATTGATTAATTTCTTATTTAAGGGGAAAGAGAGACAGAGAGATGTAGAAAGTGAAGTAATCACGTACCTTTGCATACAGTGCTGCAATAGCCATATGTTGAATTCTTAATTGTGAATCAGAAGCTAAAATGTCGTTTGCTTTTTCTTCCAGTTTCGGGCAACCAGTAAAGTTGTACTCCATTCCCGCCCAATAAAATGCTTTCATTGCCATATGTATTTCCGGTACGGATACATCCAAACTTTCTAGACATTCCGGAAGCTCTGGCAACGATTCGAGCCGCTTACAATTCTCTGCATTTAAATATATTAGCGATCTAGGCAGCTCTGTTACTGATTCAAGCATATTGCAATGCCGCAAGATAAGTGTTACCAGCCGAGAAAGTTGCTTGATACTTGGAGGTAAACTCTCAAACGCGTTCCTGCTTATATCTAGGAATTCCAAAGAAGACAGACAACCAATATCTTGAGGAATTTCTCTTATATCACAGTTAGATAATTTTAGACGTCTTAAATCAGAAAGATCCGATAATGAAGGCAGTACCCGACCTCTGCATTCACAAAAGTTGGCAGTTCTAACTTCGTTTAAATCTTTGATAGGGAACAGTAGTTTATCGATGGCTGAAGATTGTTCGTCTGCGATCGTCAATTGTGTTAATTTTCTTGGCACGTTAACAACTTCACAGCAATGAGGCAAATGCAAATTTGCAAGCGTCGTTAGAAGTTCAATCGAAGACGGCAGCTCTTTAATCTTTGTCCCCACCAAGTTAATATATTTTAAACTATTCAATCCCTCCGAGATTTCCGGAAATTTCTCCAAGTTTGAGCAATAATTAAGCTCAAGCCTAGCAAGAGATCTCAATTTACAGATGCTGGTTGGAAGACACTTCAACGACTGGCACTCCCCCAGATCTAACTCTTGAAGACAAGTTAGTCTCTCGATTGAGGAGGGAACTTCTTCTATTGCTGTACAGCATAATCTTAATGCCATTACATTCCCCGAAATCGATGGAAACTCCGTGAGATTAATGCTGTCAGATAAATCAATCTCTATAGGAGATCTAAAATGAATATTGCTAGAAAAGCAACTAAGAGTTGTCAAGCCCCTAAAACTCAAGAGACGAAGGTTGTTAAAATTCTGGATGGAAGAGGGAAGGCGAGACAACTTATTGCATGCAATATGAAACAATTATTCTCTCCAGATTTGGTGTTTCTACTGGGTCTGGGATCCTATTGAGATAATTGGAGTGCTCGAAATCAATGACTTTTAATCTTGAAGCTTCCTGAAATAAAAATTAATTATTAATTACTACTAGAACAGATTAGCATCAATGCTTTTCACAATGAATATTCAAAACATAATTTACAATTAGGAGTTATGTTTTTACCTTTTTTCCTTCCCAGAGCTCTTGAACTTTACTGTAAGGTAGATTAACTATAACAAGATTCTCTGGACTAAAATTTATTGGCAATGTTCTCCAAGAATACCCATGCCAATGCAAATATCTCAATCCATTAGGAAGAAAATCAAGACCTTCGGGAAGACGGACCTTCGAGCTCACATTTGAAATATCAAGACCATAAGGCACATATAATTGAAGCAATCTAAGATTAGACATTTTTTCAAAGACTCTGGGAGTGAGCTCTAAGTCTCTTATGTTTGATATATTTAGAAATATTCCTTCAATTGAATTGGCTCCCTAAAAACAAAAGATGAACAAGAGTCAACGTAAAGTGCATAAAAACTTCAAAGATTACCTTAAGAGAAAACAAAATTTGCGTTCGTTAATTTTTTATTCAACACCTACATAAGAAAAAAATTTCAAATAAATAGATTTGAGTTAACAATAATTTAGTCCTTGAGTTTTTTTGAAACAATAAATCAAGACAAAATTTACTTAATTTACTCCCTACCTTTATTTTCATTGTGCGGTCTGCAACATGCTAGGAATAAAATTTTTACAATCAAACAATAATTATCTTGATTTATCATTGAAAGGAAAATATCATTGCCCCAAAGAAATTTTTACCTTGTTATTCTTTAATACATCATAGATATCTTCATAATGCCATAATCTGCTACGCGTGCCTGGATTTTTAATAGATTCTTGTCGAACAATTTCTCGACTCATTTCTTGCAATAAATCATGCATTTCCAACTTGTTATTGTCTAATCTTGATATAAGTGACTTTTCAACAAGGACATTCAATCGATAATCTACAATATCCCGGTCATCATCAAGTATATCCATCACCCAATCTTTATTCTCTCCTTTGAAAAAGCATGCAATGTCTAAAAATATACTCCTCTCATCCAAGTTCAACTCATCATAACTAATTTTCAACACATTATTTATTCTTGAACTAGAAATTTGACTCAAGATGGGCAACCCTTTTTCCCAATCTATTTTGCTCTTCCTGTGAAAATGAGAACCCAATACTTTGAGGGCCAATGCATTGCCTTTAGCATAATCCACTACCTTCTTTGACAGCTCCAGGAAAAGCAAGGATTTTGTCTAAAGGCATGATTACAAAAAATTTTAAGAGCTTCATCATCATTGAATGTTTCAAACTCATATATGTTATCCACTCCAAATTCAAGAAGCACTTCTCTATCTCTAGTTGTTGTAACAATTCTACTTCCTCGACCATATTGATCAAGTCCACCAACTAAATATTCTAATTGTTCCAATCTATTCACATCATCAAGAACAATTAAAACCCTCATGCGTTGGAGTCTCTGATTAGTATACTGTGGTATATTTGGACCACT
Organism: Azadirachta indica; assembly: GCA_022749755.1. Classification (NCBI taxonomy): domain Eukaryota; kingdom Viridiplantae; phylum Streptophyta; class Magnoliopsida; order Sapindales; family Meliaceae; genus Azadirachta; species Azadirachta indica. The sequence goes on along the minus strand of CM040441.1, from coordinate 10,130,462 downwards.
TTTTACATTTATTTCATCTAACAACTCAGAAAGCGTGTCCTTTTGCAAGAGTTCTAATCCACTACCCTTTTCTAATTTTTCTCTCACATTTTCCACAAAAATCTTGCCTTCAAAATCACTAGAATGTCTTTTGAAAATTGCTTTAGCAAGTGTCGTTTTACCCATACCACCCATGCCACAAATTCCTACAATCTGGGAATCTGATGATTCAATACATAATAGTGATTCAACTTTCTCAATTCGAGAATGTATTCCGACAAGGCCACTGAAATCCGTTGAAAGTATTAAATCATCTAGTTTTTTCAAAACATCTTTGACAATTTAATCGACAAATACTGCGTCATTCCTGGCACATGCATGAAAAAGGTAGTGTCTCAAAATGGACAAAGATAGAACAAAAAAACAAATGAAATATATGAGATCAAAAAGCTAAAGTTACCTAAAGTTGGTAGATTCATGTCTAGTTAGATACGATGCCTCGGTTAAAGAATCCCTCCAATTCTGAACTTTTCCTGGCATCTTCTTGAAATTTTTTTGATTCTCCTCAAAACCCTTCCCAAAATGCCCCATCTGCTTCCGCACATCATATGGTTGAACACGGTAGAAAATTAGTATGACAGTTTGGCTATTTAATTTCTTGCATTCAAGAATTTTGACGAGCTCATCCAAACACCATTTAGAATTAGCATAGTTCGCGGAGAAAATGATTATTGAAATTTTTGATCTTTCAATTATTGCATTTAAAAGATCAGCAGAAATCTTTTTTCCTTTCTCAATGTCTTCATCCATAAAGGTTCTTATTTTTTTCTGACACAAAGCATAAAAGAGATGGCTAGTAAAAGTTTCCCTGGTATCCTCACCTCTAAAACTAAGGAACACCTCGTGATTACTGCAAGAAGATGAAGATGAAGATGACGATGAAGCCATGGACGAAATTTTTAGATTTCGGTGAGCTAGAAACTGCAGAGAGACTCAAGAGTGAGAGAGAGAGAGAGAGTAAATGAAAGAAGTTTTTGAGTTTTAGTGGCAGAAACAGAGAGACTCCTTAGAGTTTTTGTGATCAGATTTTTCCTGCTGCTGCCTCCTTTCCGTCTGGTGTCCTGGAATTTTCGTGGTGAAACACAAAGCCAACACGGAATTGTAAGGCAATGAAAAAGATAAACAATAAATGATTGATAAAAGGAAATGGAAATTTGAGAGAAGACCGGCAACGACTTGGAAGTAAAAAACCAAATAAAGATATAAAAATTAATTAATAATTAATACGTTTTGGAATTGACTTCACCTCGTACTTCACCCAATACTTGCTTGCTTTATGAAAAAATAAAACAGAATCCTGGGTCCATATTCTTTCATTATGCAATTATGGAACAACAAAAATATAGAGAAAAGGAAAATAAAATTTGACGTAGTAATAAAAAGCTGAATGGCCATCAGTGAATGCTTATATTTCAGCCTCCTACAATATTAATTTCGACTCTACCTCCACCTGGAGACTTCTCTTCACCAGATTTTCCTGCAACTTTCCTGCATCCTTCCCTCAAGTCGTCTTTCATTTTCCTGGAGCTTTCTAATAACATATTTTCAAAATATGTTGTGAAAAGACGTTTTGTGTTCATTGACATACCAAACGTCCAAACCATCGGTACCGTGCTCCGCCCGCTTATACAAAAGGACGTGCCCAAAGAAACAAATTTGCAAAAGATTCTCCACCGCCATACACTATTTCCAAAACAATGTCAGTTCGGATGTGAAAGTATGGTCTTTCTTAATTCTGAATTCTTAAAGCATGGATGAGCTGATTACAATATTTTTTATATGTCATCACGTTCTTACATTTTAATCAATTGTTTAAATAAATGTACGCCTGAATCGATGTTTTTTTAGTTTTTGAAAGCTTATGAAAGTTTTACCATCAAAACTTGATTTAGATCGTTGCCAAAAGTTGTATTTAATTTGATTAGTTTGAACTTGATGCATGAGATGCCAGCATTATTGATTCATATCTTTGAAATTTGTTCGATAAAATTTATAAAATTTCCGTTAGTTTTTAATAATTTTATAATTATATACAAATAAATCCTCCATAAGATAGGATGATTATTTAAAAATTTTAATTAAAAAACAATATTTTTTATTTGAAAATAAAAAAATTAAATAAATGCTTAAGACTATTGTACCACTTGAGACGAGCCTTGAAAAGGCACATTACCGCTTACTTAACTTTGCCCATTGCAGCTGAACACTGACAAAGACAAAAGAGCTTTTAGTTATTTAAAAATGCTATTAGGCGAGGAGTGCTTAAAGCACCCAAGAATACACTAGAATTTAACTTTTCATTCCTCAAAATATGAGTGCATCAATAAAAAAATATGCATGTAAGAAAAGCAGGCTCATAAAAAGCAGTCCCTGTAAATGAAAATTGCCTTCCGCATAAAACAGAGCTTCAATCTAACTACAGTTACACAAACTTGTATTATCCAAACACATTCATCGTCAAAGCAAAAAGAATCAGATCTCCCATAAATCTTAATTTGCCTTTATCAAATTCTAGACATATTGCTCTTCAATTTCAAATCAAGCATTTTACATTTGGTCGCATGTTCCAATACCGAATACATAGCAAAACCTCCCACTGTTTCATTGAAGTCAAGCACGTTTCTACAACATTCGTACTTCCAAAATCCATAAAATATTACACGAAGAATTAATCAGGAAAACCTCAAAGGCAGAGGAACAAGAAACTTGTGATGAGAATTAAGCTCCGTCTGCTAATGTTCTCTTTGATGTACTAATATAAAGAACTGCATCAGAGAAACGAAACAACAAATCATTACTAGAGCAAATGCTAGATACTGTTAAATAATAAGAACGTAATATTTTAGTCATTACCGTTATTTCCACGAATGAATGCATCACCATACTTATTTTTCAGCTGTCCATTGACATATTCTTCTGTTTGCTCCATTGCAATATTCATGTATCCATCTAGACAAGCGAGAATACCTGCATGTTTGTAAAGACAAACAATCAAGAGAGTGTAATATCCAGTTCATAGTTAAAACTAAATCATTAGCAAACACAGACAACTCATGTGCTGTCAACTATATTTGCTGACGAAATGGATGGCATTCCAATAATCATTGTTCCTCTCAAAACCCATAAACATGATCTAATTCTAGCAAATTTAAAGAAGACTTATTTGTATAAATCATCAGAATATAAATTCAAATGATATGGATACCCATACATTAATAGAGTAATAGAGTGTTATGTGAGCTCAAGAACCATGATAGAGTAGCCAATACATGAACTAGACAGTGGCCCTTAAACTTTAGAAAATAGAGGTGAGAAAGATCGATATTAATGCTTTTCTGCAACTTAAAGTCTTTGACTATGGAATAATAATATAAGTTTAATTAGAACAGTTGTGATGTATGAACATCTCCTTGCAGTATTTTCTTCTTAACCTCCGTTTTTCACAAGCGTGATTCTTTACTGAAAATGCAACTAATTGAAATGTGAACTGCTAAACAAAACCCAAAGCCTCATACATCCATATGCAGGGTTCGAAACAATCTACAGTCTAGGCAGAGATAATATGCAGTAAGATAGCATTAAGCAGATTCTAGACATTTGATATTCAACTAAGTACTGAAATCTGAAACTTAAAACAACTTCCAACCCCTTTAAGTGTTGCAGGGCAAGTTGGACCAATAAAAGATAACACACAGCCTCACCCAAAGACTTCAACAACCAGGTTAAAACCAGTATTGAGCTTCTCAGTCTCTAAAGAACATACAAGAAAGACACTAACTGAATCATGATAAAATCTGAGTTTAGAATCTTAGTTGCATCATTTAAGCCACATCAAAATTACTTTTATGTTTAAAAAGATGAAGGAGATATTATTTTTTTAATTTTCTTTGTATATTTATAAACTGAAATCTAGAAGTCCATTCTCCACTTCTTACCAGCTTAGGAATCATATGCAAAAGCTCTAGACAAAAATCACATTCTGTATGTTAAATCAAAACTTTCAATTTCAAACCTCTAAGAGAATATAACAAAATAGTTAATCCTCACATTGCAAGAAAAACAAGAAAATGAAAATAGAAACATACAACATTGAGAAAATCCGTTGCAAAATTGACAGAAATAAAAAAACTTGTAAAATGACCAACCTCGGTAATCAACACCAGAATTCAGTTTTACGACAACTGGTCGCCCGCGAATTGACTTGAGGAAATCTGCCGGAGTTTTCGTAGTACCAGAGCCTTTCTCTCCTCCGGTACTCATCTTCTTTTACCCTGAAGTTCAAAGAAAACAAAACCTGAAAACTGCTCAGAGTTGTTCAAGTTCTGTTAATCTTAATTTACGTGCAACAATTTTGAAACCCAATTTTAATTTCAAAACCCACAAATCTTTCAATAAAAATATCCCATTTTAAAATTATTTAACGAAATTCAAAGTCATAAAAAGCATCTTCTCTAAACGAATTTCGAACGAAAAACCCTAAAAAAGGGCCCAGAATCGTCCAAAGTTCTACTAATCTGTGTTTACGTATAACGAATGTTAAAACCCAATTGTTAATTTTAAGAAACACAAATAATTTACTGAAGATTTTCCTTTTTTTCCACATTATGTAACAAAATTTAAAGCCAGAAAATAAAAAGTAAAAATATAGGTTACGTATACTGAATTTTCTACACGGAAAGATCGGAATTACCTGTGGGAGGAAACAGCAAGGAGAGCTTCGAGTGGGCGGCGGAAGAACGAGACACAGGAATTTCTTTGATTTGAATTGTTGCCTATCGGTTTCGCGAACAGAGTTAGGGTTTCGAATAGCGGAAGAGAAGGTTTGCAGATCTTCTTTTGTATAACTGTGCGCGGAGTTATTAATTGTGAATTTTATATTTCCAACTTAATTAATTAATTAAATTATCTTATTTATTTAATATGTTGGAGTAGATAAAAAAGAATAATAATATTATATATGCCGTAAATCCAAAAAAAAAAATTTGGAATACAATTTAACTAACAATTATGTTAATTTTTAAGGAAAATATATATATAATTTTAATAAATTATTAAAGGAAATACTTTGTAAATTTCACTTTTTTAAATTTCAAAAATACGTGACATAATTTGTTACCTAATATTTTCTAAAAAATATATAACTTAATTAAAATTACACATGGATAAAAAAGGAAATTGGCTCAAAATAATACATGGTTTTCTTTAGTAGTAAACTAAATCCATTTAAAGAGTATTAGACTCTTTTGACTGTTAGTAGGCAGGGCAAAGTGGTAACTTCACATACCTAGTTTTATCCAATCATATTCTCCTACTTTCTTTTAAAATCTTAAATTCTTTTTAAAAGTCATTCATTTTTGTTTAAGGTAAAAACATGATTAATTTCTTAAAAAACTTAAAAGTATGGCGTTGCTAATTAATTCAATTCGATAAAATCTCAATTATAAGTTCAATTTATGTTATGCTCAAACTTAATGAATTTGATTTATTTTTGTAATATTAGAAAAAATAATAGCATCAAAACTCTAAAAAAGAAAAATAATATATAAATTCATTAGAAAAATAAAATTATATTTTTTTTTATTTCTAATTTACCCCTCTTCTATGCCTTTAAAAGAAAACCTTAAAAATAAAAAATTTAGAACCATTTGAGAATCAGAATCCCCATTCCACTGCAAAGAGGGGATCATCATGGCTTACCATTGCTTTTCTTCTTTCTTTGCTCTCCACAAAATTTTTTCAATCTCTCTTCAAATTCCTCTTAAATCCAAAACCAAAACTTTCAGGATTTACAAGAACTGCAAAACCCTGATCTATTTTTTGCTAATTCACCCTCAATCTTGTAGTAAATTTCACTCTGCTGCTCATTTTTGAGGTA
>CM040441.1:10045474-10124448 GCA_022749755.1 Azadirachta indica | reverse complement strand
AAAAATGAACTTATTCAATCTGTGTATAAAATATGATAAAAGGTCACTATTGTTAAGATAATATGCCTATTGTCATACTTTCACATTAAAGTGAATTAGAGTATCTAATATAATTTAAATATATTTACCTAATTTTAGTAAAAAATCAATTAAATATATATATATAGTGTTACTTTTAAATTAAATTGCTATGAGATTTATTTACTTGGATATATTTATATCAACTTAAAAATTATTTAGACATAAGTACTAAAGTCTTTATATTAAATTAAAAAATAGTTCATATATTTAAAATCATAATGTTAAATTGAAAAATAGGCATCAATAGTTAGTTGAGAGGTCTTGACAATTTAACTTAGAAATTAAGCTAGACTCTAGACTTACCAGAAAAAGTTTTTTGCTCATGCCATTTGCTATAAGTTAATACATAATTTTTTAATATTATATTGTATCACGTATTATTATTGTTTATCAACTTTTAGCAGAAAATCCTAACGATTTTACATTCTTCTTTTGTTTAGATATTCTATAAATTCAATTTGAGGGATTCAAAAATTTGTGTGGCACCTAAAGTTTAATCAAGAATTAGAAATTTTGATTATTAATATGAGTGAGTTATTAATATTTAAATCTCATTACTATAAAAATATTAATTAAAAGTGTATCATGTCATTGATTCTTTCTTTCTTTTACAAATTTACGTTCAAGGTCAACAACGTGAAGAGAAATCTAAATGCACTGATTCGTGGATGCCACGGTGGTTGACTAGCTGGCTCATGATCTGCTCTATAAATTTGGCTTTCTGTGTGCTCTGTTTTCATTCACTGCATAAGTTGATACAATAGCATAAACAATGCAGACTTCAACCGCGAGTAATTATTCACTTGCTTTCCTCATCCTATTTCTTGCGTTAAATTTTTCACTTTCTTTTTCTTCTGTTTCCACTGAAGAAGCTCATGCTCTTCTTAAGTGGAAATCAAGTTTTGATCAAAACCAGCTGAATTCTTCTATCTTGTCTTCATGGACTCTTCCTACTCTTAATTCTACATCCAAAATAAGCGCCTGTTCTTGGTCTGGAATTATTTGCAGCCAAGCTAGAAGAGTTATCGCTATTAACTTGATAAATACAAGTTTAACAGGTACGCTTCATGAATTTTCATTCTCATCGTTTCCTCAACTCGAGTCTCTTAATCTTAGCATTAATGAATTCTTTGGTGTTATCCCATCTCAAATCAGTAAACTTTCAAAACTTAAGTTCCTTGATTTGAGCCAAAATCAATTTAGTGGTTCAGTACCGGTTTCTTTAGGTAACTTGAGCAACTTGCGTCGTTTGTATCTTTATGCTAATTCACTCTCTGGCTACATTCCTTCAGTTATAGGAAATTTGAAGTTTCTTACAAACTTGCATTTGAACACCAATCAATTCATTGGTTCCATTCCTCGTACGTTGGGTAATTTAACCAATTTAATTTCTTTACTCCTCCATGAAAATTGCATTTTTGGTTCTATCCCTCAAGAAATCGGCAATTTAAATAAATTAATTTTTCTTATGCTCCATGATAATGCTCTTTCTGGTTCTCTTCCTCAAGCAATAGGTAATTTAAGCGTGTTAAGAACGTTAACTCTCGTCAATAACAAACTTTCTGGTTCCATTCCCCAAGAAATAGAAAATCTCAATTTAAGTACCATTGCATTGACTCGTAATCAGTTTACTGGTTATTTACCTAATTTTTGTCAAGGAGGAGCACTAGAGAGGTTAACTGTTAGTCATAATCGTTTTGTAGGTCCAATCCCTAAAGGCTTAAAAAATTGCACTAACCTAGTTAGAGCATGCTTTGAGCATAACAATTTCAATGGAAATATATCTGAAGATTTTGGTATTTATCCAAATTTGATTTTTTTAGATCTTAGCCACAATAATTTTTATGGAGAAATCTCATCTAACTGGGGAAAATGCATACAATTAGCTTATTTAAATTTTTCGGCGAATAATATTAGTGGTAGTATACCAATTGAGCTTGGAAACTCATCTCAATTTCAAGAATTAGATTTTTCTCTGAATCACATAGCTGGGGAGATTCCAATGGAACTTGGAAAGTTAAATTCTCTAACCAAGCTCATTTTGAAAGGAAATAAAATTTCAGGGAGTATACCACATGAACTTGGCTCACTGACCAAACTTGAACAACTAGACTTATCTGCAAATAGCTTGAGCAACTCGATCCCAGAAAGTATAGGATACTTGTTGCAATTGTATTATTTGAATTTGAGTAATAATCAACTTCAACAACAATTTCCAATTGAGCTAGAGAAGCTGGTTCAACTTTCAATTTTAGATTTGAGTCACAACTTTTTCAAAGGTGAGATACCATTGAAAATCTGCAATATGAAAAGCTTGGAGAAGCTAAGTCTTTCTTGCAATAACTTCAGTGGTTCAATTCCAAGTTGCTTTGAAGGATTACATGGTTTATCAAGCATTGACATATCACATAATCAATTAGAAGGTCCGATTCCTAATAGCACAACTTTTCTAAATGCTCCTAGTGAAGCACTAGAAGGGAACATAGGCTTGTGTGGCAATGTCAAAGGATTTCCATCTTGCACTATTTTCAGTTCACATAAACGACCTTTAAGGAGGAAATGGCTTGTAATCATGCTCCCTATTTTAGGAGCACTTTGTGTTTTAATTGTTGTGATTGCCATGCTGTTGCTTTTTCGAAAAAGGAAAAGGTGCTCGAAAGTACAAGAAGGCAATTCTCTTAATCACCCAAGATTGCTTTCAGTGTTGGCTTTTGAAGGAAAAATCATGCACGAAGTAATCATTAGAGCCACTAATGATTTTGACGAGGAGTATTGCATTGGAAAAGGTGGACAAGGAAGTGTTTACAAAGCTGAGCTACCATCTGGAGATATCGTAGCAGTTAAGAAATTTCACTCACCACTTCCAGGTGAGATTGTAAATAAACAAGAATTCTTGAATGAAATTAAAGGCATTGACAAAGATTCGACATCGAAATATTGTGAAGTTTTACGGTTTTTGTTCACATGCTCGGCACTCTTTTCTTGTTTATAAGTTCCTTGAACGAGGTAGTTTGGCCACAATCTTGGACAATGACGCAACTATAAAAGAATTTGGTTGGAGATTGAGAATGAATGTGATCAAAGGTGTGGCTAATGCATTGTTTTACTTGCACCATGATACTTTCCCACCAATAGTCCATCGAGACATATCAAGTAAGAATGTGCTTCTTGATTTGGAATATGAAGCTTATGTTTCAGACTTTGGAATCGCCAAGTTTCTTACGCCAGACTCATCCAATTGGACCAAACTTGCAGGCACATATGGATATATTGCACCAGGTATATATTATTCATTCATCACTAGTTTTAATGTGTTGGATATTGCCTTACATAATCATGTTTACCTTTCACCCTGCAGAGCTTGCTTACACAATGAAGATCACCGAAAAATGCGACGTGTATAGTTTTGCAGTGTTAGCTTTAGAAGTATTCAAAGGGAAGCATCCAAGAGAATTTCTTTCCACATTTTTTTCATCTTCATCTTTTAATAGAGGGGATATTCCTCTTAATGAAATGTTGGACTCTCGACTTCCAGCTCCATCACTCAACATTCAAGACAAACTAATATCACAATTGGAGGTTGCCCTTCTATGCTTGGATGAGAACCCAGAATCTAGACCAAACATGGCAACAGTGTGTTCTCTATTATGCAAATAAATATGCCACCTTTTTTTTTTTCTTTTCTATTTGATCTTTTTCTTTTGGTTGCAACCAATACAATGGAATTGACAATTGGCATTGTTGGCAAATTGTTTACAATTTAGATAAATAAAATATGCAAACTCAGGCTTTCGCAATTGTTTCTTTGTGAGAGTGTGTTGATTCCTTTGTTATAATTATTATTATTTAAGGAAGACCATAAAGACAGAAAATTTTATCAAAAGAGAACTAAAAATTACAAGAAAAAAGTTTCAACCTTTATTGAATAAAAACGTTATATAACAATTTAAAATCATACAAATATTATTGTTAATTACTAATTTGATAAATATCTATCCTCAATTATTGAGTGATAAATCAAGTGTCACAATCATATTTCAATTTTATAAATTTGATATTATTTTTTATGAAATTGAACTCTTTTTTTTTTTTGTTCTTTTTTTGTCTTTTGTGAAAGTTAATTATTTTCAGTGCTTTCAAGAAAATGAAAATTACTTTCATATTCTTTTATAAAAATTAAATTTAAATTTACTTGTCAATCTAAATACAAGGCTTGTGTTCGAGAAGTTAGAATTAGTAGAACGTGCAAGGAAAACAACTAGAATTTTTATTAAAAAATGAGGGTTAATAAGTAAAATCTCTTTTCAAAATAACACCACTTAAAAAATATATGAAAATATGAAACTCTTGGGCATGGCTCATCTAACCTGACTAGGCCAAACAAAAGTTAGTGGGCCTAAAGCTACTTTGAGTCAGGCACAGGTTTGTTGGATCTATTGGTGTAAATATCGCTACCCTTTTATATACTCTTAACAAATCCTAGAAAATAAAACTTCAAAAAAGATGGCAAATTCAAAGAGAGTTTATTATCCAATTGGATACTATGATCAATTATAAACCATCTATGATTCTATCCTAATTTTCTTTTTCTTCTAATCTTATAGTTATAACTTATCTTAAGGATAATTGAAATATTATAAAATTATTGTAACTTTTTATATATATTAACTGTTGTTATAACTAAAAATAAACGTGGATTGAATATTGTGAAAGTATATCTAGCGTTTATAAATAGTTATAGACAAAAGGATGGACATTAGAGCTTACCAGAATTTAATTGTGTGGTGATAAAATCGCCACCAAAAAGTAAGTACTGTAAATACTAATTATATTAAACCGAAAGTCCTTTTCAAATTCCGACACAGACAGAAATAGAAACTTCAACTATATAAATAGAAAGTGCTAGTCGTTTCCGGCTAGCAGCAGAAGAAAGGAAACAGACAAAAGTAAGATAGTTTAAGCAAAACGACAATGGCGGGCAATGGAGAAGTGGTGAGCAACAAGCAAGTGATATTCAAGAATTTTGTGGAAGGGTTTCCCAAAGAAACAGACATGTATTTGAAAACAAGTTCAGTTTCTTTGAAAGTAGAAGAAGGTTCAAATGCAGTTGTTGTCAAGAATCTGTATTTGTCTTGTGATCCTTACATGAGGACTCTTATGACGTTTAATCCGGATCCTTCTGAGTTATCCTCCTTCATACCCGGATCTGTAAGAACTTTAACCAGATACTAGTTTCTTTAAATTATGAAAATGATTTTTAATTTAAGTTGTTGATAATGCGGTAAAATAATGCAGCCAGTTCAAGGGTTTGGAGTTGCTAAAGTTGTGGATTCAGGGCACCCAGAATTTAAGAAGGAAGATTTGGTTTGGGGAATAACGGGATGGGAAGAGTGCAGTCTCATTAGAAATCCTGAAAGCCTCTTTAAAATTAATCACACTGATGTTCCCCTGTCTTACTATACTGGAATTCTTGGTAGGCTTTTTTGTTTCGTCGCATGGATTAGTATTTATAATCTCTGTGATATCTAATACATTTCTGTTCTTGTTCTGCTGATATAGGTATGCCTGGAATGACTGCTTGGGCTGGTTTCTTTGAAGTTTGTGCTCCCAAGAAAGGAGAATATGTGTATGTTTCAGCAGCATCTGGTGCAGTCGGGCAACTTGTTGGCCAATTTGCAAAATTGTTGGGTTGCTATGTTGTTGGAAGTGCTGGCAGTAAAGAAAAGGTGTGTCAATTACCCGAAATTTTCTTGCTAATTAATTTCATTATCTATGTGTAAACTAAAATAAACCATTTCTTTTGCCGCTATTACGTTATGTTAGGTTGAACTGTTAAAGAACAAGTTGGGTTTCGACGATGCTTTCAATTATAAAGAGGAGAAGGACTTGGTTTCTGCTCTACAAAGGTTTTTTGATTAGTTCCATTGCATACTCAGAAGCTGCAGGAGATTATTTTTGTTATTTTTTACAGAATTTAAAGAATGTTTTTTTTTCTTTTGCAGGTGCTTTCCTGAAGGCATTGACATATACTTTGAGAACGTAGGAGGCAAAATGCTGGATGCAGTGCTCTTAAACATGACAGATCGTGCACGAATTGCTGTATGCGGAATGGTCTCACAATACAATGTTAGTAAACCTGAGGGTGTACAAAACTTGATGCACATTCTTCATAAGCGAATTCGCATGGAAGGATTTGTGGTTTTCGATTTCTTTAACCAATACTCCAAGTTTTTGGAAACAGTGTTGCCTTCAATCCGAGAAGGGAAAGTTGTTTACGTAGAAGACATTGCTGAAGGCCTGGAAAGTGCTCCCGCTGCTCTTGTAGGTCTTTTCAGTGGCCAAAATGTTGGAAAACAAGTAGTTGTAGTTGCCAGGGAATGATTCAACGCTTTGATTTTGCATATTGTTGTAGTAATTTCTGTTTCTAATAATAAATAATCTAACCCAATAAGCCTCTGTGATTCCTCACCTTTCGAATAAATTTTTATGTGACTAACAAGGAATTTCATTTGGTTATATGCATTGAAGCGGATACGATTTAATGCTGATAGCTTGAAAATTCGAATTGCTAAAACATTTTAGTCATTTTCTTGTTTTAAAAGGTAAGGGTGGGTGGGGCAGGGCCCCAAATCATTTTTATTAAAACATTTATTATAAAGTTTATTCCCTGACTATATTAAATTTGGAAAAGTAATTCCTACAGCCACCCAATTCCCGACCCTAAACTGGTGGTTAGAATACAAGCCCTCCCTTAAAAGCTTCTACAATTAATGAAGCATCCTACAATAGTGTAGTGATAAGAAACTCCCTAATTTGTGTTATAAAATGACGCAGGCGGGATAGCGGGTGGGATAAAAACACCTTGTCGAACGCCGAATCTCGTTCGATTCTTTGACACAGTGAGTTAGATAAACGTTCTAACGGACGAGATTAGATGTCGTTCTAACCCTAACGACTCGAAATACGAGTGTCAAGATAACAATCCCATGAGGGACAAAATCAAAGGGGAATATTTTATTCAATAAAAGATTGTTTCAAAATAATAACATAGGTTCTCTATATATAATAGAGAAAACCTAACATTATAATTCAACTCAAATAAGGAAAAGAACTCCTATTTAAATAAGAAAACTAAGAATTAAATAACAAATTAAATTGGTAAAAATAAAAAACTTTCTAAACTAATTAAATTCCAAAATTGTCCTACATCATATTCCCCTTTTCTTTAAAAAAACTCGTCCTCGAGTTTTGTTTTGTCTGGCGGATGAAATTTGTAATTCAACATTAAATCTTCTTTTGACTTAAAATAGTGGCTCTTCTCAACAAATTTCTTTGAAACTCGAAAGTATTCAAATTTTATCTTTTTCTTGTACTGGTATGTGGCCCTTCGAAAAAATATGTACTTGTAATAATAAACTACTTTCAAATTTCTCATAACTTTTCCCAAGTCTTGTTCAATGTACTCAGCAATTAAATTTATCTTTGTGGCTAAATCTTCTTCAAGGATAACCTTTATATCTTTGATATAAATAGGTAGAACTATATCAATAATAGGGGGATCTTCGACTTGAATTTCTTGTGCATGATCAATTTTTAAATTAAGATCACATAAGACCTCTTCTTGTACAATTTCTGGCACGTCTTCAATTTCCTTTTGAAGTTCATCTTCAGACACTATCTTATGGTCAACTTCAACTATATTATCAGATATCTTATGAGCTATATTGTCAACAACATCTCTAATAACTCTATCAAAGTCAAACTTTAGTTGCATTTCGATTTTTTTGGCTAAGAAAATGGCATATGGTAGTGTATGGATAATATATGACGGCATTCGATCTCTTATATCAGCATTGAGTCCTTCCAAAAATCTCTTAACTAAAAGCTCTTCACTCTCATAAAAAAATGAATGTCCATAAAAATCCTCAAATTCCATAACATAAGAATGAATAGATCTCATACCTTGATGTGTCAAACAATAATCAAGAGGAATGAACTATGATCTCATTAATCGCTTCATCTGATCCCATGATCGAACTTTATCTTCTTGGCTTGCAAGTCGTGACCTTTGTAACATATTCTACCAATATGATGCACTCCCTTTTAATAGAAAACAAGTAACAAATTGTACTCGTTTTTCTTTAGGTATCCTCTCAATTTCAAAGAATTTTTCAACATCTTCCAACCAAAAAAAATAATCTAGGACTGCATTTCCGTCAAACAACAACGCATCATGCCTAACATAGTAGACCATGATTTTATTTTTTATTTTTTGAATTTTTTTTCTTGGGTAAAAAGGATGTATTTATGAGTGTAGTTGTGTTTAATGGTTCAGGAAAGCTCTGTTTGGTACAGAGGTAGGCTCTGATATCAATTGACGCAGGCGGGATAGCGGGTGGGATAAAAACACCGAATCTCGTTCGATTCTTTGACGCAATGAGTTAGATAAACGTTCTAACGGACGGGATTAAATATCGTTCTAACCCTAACGACTCGAAACACGAGTGTCAAGATAACAATCCCATGAGGGACAAAATCAAAGGGAAATATTTTATTCAATAAAAGATTATTCCAAAATAATAATATAGGTTCTCTATATATAATAGAGAAAACCTAACATTACAATTCAACTCAAATAAGGAAAAGAACTCCTATTTAAATAAGAAAACTAAGAATTAAATAACAAATTAAATTGGTAAGAATAAAAGACTTCCTAAACTAATTAAATTCCAAAATTGTCCTACATCATAAAACTATCTTGTGTGTTTAATGGTCTTTTCTCTTTCGAAAAGATCTTAGGAGATTTTAAGAACACAATTGATGAACATCTCATCTAAAGTTTGTTTATCCAACAGGCTCCTAGTTTTCTTTATCTCATCTGAATCTTGCTGCAATGGGTCCATTCTCTCGAAGAGTTCTTGCTTAAACATGAATTGTTTTCCCAGGTTCCTCCTTTAGAAGGGTTCTAACCTTAACGTACGATCTTCTTCCTTCTCTTTTCTTTTTTATTTTCTTGCTCTTTTAACTCTCCTGATCTGCTTTCTGCTATGGATAGTAACTCTTTGGATGTTGAGGGTCTACTTCTTCCCCACTTGTTGGGCTTCTTCTTTCCTGGGTTTTCTTAAGTTGAAATTTTTAATCTTTGGGTTTAGAGAATTTTCCCTCAAACATATAGTTATGCTAGGTTCTCTCTTTTTGTTAATAGTTATGCTAGGTTTAGAAATGTAAATGTTAAAATATATGGTAAATATTTAATTTTTACTTGCCTAGTAACCCCAGTTTTTAGTCGAATATTCAATTTTCTAATTCTTAAGATACAAGTACGTAGAAAAGAGGCATAAAATACCTCCAAAGTAAGAGAATTAACACATACCTCCCTTGAAGTTTAAAATATCCACACATAAATTAAAGGATTAGAAATTTTCACACATACTTTCTCTAAATAGTTAGTTAACCGTCCATTATTGTTAAAAAGACTAAAATATTCTTAAAATTTAACTCTAACGAAATGAGAAATTAAATAACTAAAAAAATTTGAATATAAGATTGTGAATTATTTATGCAAATTTTTATAAGATTTTTAATTATTTATCTATATCTTTTACAATTTTTGAATTATTTTAAATTATGCACATATGTTTAAAATATAAATAAAATAATAAAAATGAATAATGAATAATTGTATAATATATTAATAAATATTTATTTTATTAGCGTTCTACAAAATAATAATATTATCTACTTAATTAATATATTTTACATAAATATATTATATTTTATCAAAATTTAGAGATTTTTATTATTTTTTTTAAATAATTATTATTATATAAGGATATAGTTATTATTTTTTAATAAACTGAGACTTTTAAAAATATTTTTTAAACTATTAATACTAACAAGAATATTAGGATAAAATTTTAGGATTAAAAGCGATTTTATTAAAAAAAATTTTGATGTGTTTGAAAAAAGTTGTTATTTCATCAAAATTTGTATAAGTTTAACGGTCAATTAATAGTTAACTAACGATTTAAATGAAGTATGAGTGAGTTTTCTCAAATTTTCTATTTATGTGTGAATTTGTCGAATCCTAAAGGGGGTATGTGTTAATTCTCTAAAGGAAAATTGTCTTAGGATACAATTACGATATTAAACAACCGCAAAAAGCCTCCAAAGTAAATTTGTGAATTCAATGTCACGTGTAATTGGAGAAGCATACAACACTATTATTCTATTAATATGACATCATGACAAATATAGTTGGAACGTTCATGAGGCGAATAAGTCAATGAGAAAAACTTTGAATTGTAGATTTATTAACCCAAAGCCTGTCATAGAAGACGAAAGTCTACAATTACAATTGACAATTGATAAATTATAATTGGTTCATAGGAAATGTTCAGTCAAGTCAATGCTTATAGTAATGATCTTGTTCTAAATTCTCTTAACTACTTAACATCAACGATTCTATCATGAATGAGATTGTGAGTCACGGTAGTTGTAATTTTAAGGTGTTTGATAAATTCGTATGTCCAACTTGACTTGTAAACAGAATAAAAATTGAAAATTGTACAAAATTATCCAAAAACATAAAGGGAGTTATAAAGTGTGTAATAGTAATTTTTAATTTCAAAATGATCAAAAAACATAAAATTGAATGATTTTATCCCTTTTCATAAAATAACCCTAATCTCCCAAATTTTGTCCTCAATTAAATCCTAATTTTGTTCGGAAAAAGAAATCCATTCATAAAGCTCTAACCCATAGAGGCGATGGTGGTAGCATCGAGTAGTTGACTGCAAGAGTACTCAACGACAATAAATTGAGTCTCGCCAACATAGTACTAGAGATAAAATTATTTAATTGAGGTTATTTGATGAAGAGGATAAAATCATCAAACTGTCTATTTTTTGAATAATTTTAAAGTTAAAAATTATTGTTGGACATTTTTAAAATTCCCTTTTTAATTTTAGACAATTAAGCAAATTTTTCATAAAAATTTGATTGATGACTCTTAATTCGTACCATATTTGTATGCTTTTAATAAATTTTGTTAAAATTTTTATATCATATATAAATTCTCAGTAAATATTTGATATAATAATTCAGTAGATTGTCATATGATATTTTAAAAAATATATATATTACTCTAAGTTTCGTCAAAAATATATAATTCCTTAACATTCTTTTTTGTATTTATGAAAATTGAACTTATTCTATACATATTTATTTATTTATTTATTTTTCCTCTTGCAATAATAGTATTTACTATTATCATGAAAAAAAAAAAAGAAACTGAACTTATTCAATCTATGTATAAAATATGATTAAAGGTCCATAATATTATAAAAAGCCCATAATTTTACTTTATAATTAAAGTGAATTAGACTATTTAATTAATTCCTTTTTTTTTAATTTTAATCCTATTAGTCTCCTAAAAGTACTATTTGAATTAGTCTCCAAGAAGTTGATGACGAAAAAATTAATGATTAATTATTTAGTTATAAAAGAATTCGACATCTTCAATTAATGATTACCTTTGAATGAAGTCATATTTTTTATTATGTCACTAAGATTTCAAATTTACCTAGTTGTACAACTTCGACTGAAACTGTCAAGTTTAAATTAGAATGACGAAGAGATCTAAGAAGCATAGGTTATACAATATATTCTAACCTAACACCGAAAGTAACTGACTCTTTGTTTTTAATATCAAATTTGATATAATATAGTTTTAGTCATTAAAATATTTTAAGGGTGCGTTTTTTTTTTTAATTTAACGCTGAAATCATTATAATTATATCTTAATAAAATAAGTCAAAATTTTTAAGTGTGAAATCTAAATAGATTTTTTACTTGTAACAAACTAAAATACTCTTATAAAATTTATTTATTTACCTATATAAGTATTTATCTTAATTATTTATAGAAATATGATAAAGAATAATTTTAAATTTGTAAAACTGAGATATAAAATTTATATTTTAACTAATGTGATATTTGATAGATGCAAATTTTAAATATATTATTTATAAATAGTTTTTAAAATTTTTTATCTCGAAGTCATATCTCCTTTTTTATCCCTTTTAGTATGATCAGCAAACAAAATTCCAGGTAAGAAGAAGAATTTATTACAAACAGCAAATTAAGACTTCTTGTGCCAGATAATTATTAGCTGTAGAAGTTTTGGATGAAAGTGAAAATATTATCCATAAAATATCAATTCTTACTATTATTTAAATTTGGAATGTTTCGAGAATATCAAACACGTTCTAAACTATCCTACTTGTGCTGAAAAGGCAAGTAGATTTTATTATTATTATTATTATTATTAATGAAATTGTGGAAAGAAAAGTACAAAATTGTAGAATAAAATGACATGATACTTTAATAAAGTCATTATTATTAAAATTTAAATTTTATATCCTCACTATTATATACTAAGATTTCAATTTTAGCTAGTCAATGTTCCAAGTCCACCAAAGTAGCTTGACTAGTAATTTTCTTTGCCCACCTTCGACCGACATTCACAGTCAAGCTTTAATTTGGACTGACAAAGCAATTTAATAAGGATTATATACACATTCTGATGTAACACTGAAAGTAATTAATATTCAGAAATAAGAGAGAAAGGGAAAGAAACTTCAAAAAAATATATATATATATAATTTATATTTCAACTGACGTGGTGTTTGATATGTGCAGAGTATACATTGTTTAGTAATATTTTCTAAAGAAAAATTGAGATACTTGGTATCTGAATAGACAAATATCTATTTTGACTTAAATTCATAAATAAAAATGTTGTTACCCGAAAGATATTAACAAGGAGTTGAGATAAACCTATATAATTATTTTGTAAGAAAAAAAAGAGGGTTAGTAGGAGCATTCATAAAATATTAGAAAAAAAAGTAAACGAAAAATGGAAATAATATATGAACTAAGTTTGTGTTATATGTTGATAGAATTAATCATTAGATATCCTTCTTATATTCTTACCTAATTATTCAATTTAAAATTGATTATTTTTATTTTAAAAATTATAATATGTTTGTATTTGTATATTACTTTTATTTATAGTACTTATGTGAATGATAATTATTTTTAAGAAAATATAATGAATATAATCTAATTTTTTTAAATAGATAAATGATAATAAATGATTAAACATATTTTCTTTAAAATTCTTTTTTTGTAACACGCAAAATTATTACTAGGAGGGTAAAAAAAGGGATTAGCTAGGAACTTTAAAATACACGAGTTTATCTTAACTTACTGTTAATATTTCAGATAATAATATTTTTGTCATAAACTTTATCAAAATAATAAATCATGATAGATGTTTTCTAATTTTAAAATTTTAGTTTCCAGTATTCTATGTAGAGTAATAGGGAATGAATTATTAATATTGAAAAAATTATGCCTATATTTATTATTTTACCATAGTTTGTGGATAAAAATGATAATAATCCATCATATCACTTTCATTGATGTTTAAGTAAAAGAAATTTCTACTTATTTTGTCGAATTTCGGAGTATCTGTTCATCTCGAAAACTTAACAGGTGTATTTACTGTATTTTTTAAAATCTTGGGTACAAATGAATTTACTTTCTCTAAATACTTTGTCATCCTACGTTCACATATCTATTTCGATCCCCTTGGCTCCAAGGGATATATTATCACTATATATAAAGATCTTAAACTAATTTATTCAATAAAAAATAATTTTGCTATTATGAAAATCATTTATAATAGACTTTTCTCATATATATAATTCATATTAATTTTCTCCACAATTTTTGTTACAATTCATCTCTATTTGAAATATCCTTGCACCCTTGTTTAAAAAGCTAGACTAAATTCCTTGGAAAAAGTTTTAGCCAATGTCTTTTTCAGCACGGCGATATAATCTTCTCAATTTTGTTAGATGTAATGTACAAATTAGAAGAAATTAAAAAAATAGAGATATACCAAAAAAATTTAGGAATTTTAACTGATTATAAAGTTAAAAATTTAATTATATGTTACAATTGGTTACTTTATAGTTCTACCCTTTAATTATATATATTATATAATACGTCGAATTTTCTTCTGTACACAAGATATTTACGTATAGTTTAATTATATGCACTGTATACCTTTCCTCCCACATATATTGAATTGACTAGTCTATTTTGGAGGTCTTGACGCATTGAGTTATTGAACTCAGTGCATGCATGTGCTTATGTGTCCATATCAAGTACACAGTGTGCCCATGGGCTAATAAAATTCCTTGGTACTCACATAGGTACGTCAATTTATTAGTTATTATCAAAAATAGAATTTAGTACGAGATTACTACAGAAAATATGCAAATACCATGTGCTGAAAATCATTTCCGGGAAACTATAACTACTTGTTTTCCGACATTACGGCCGTTGAATAGACCAAGGAGAGCAGCAGGAGCATTTTCCAGGCCTTCAGCTATGTCTTCGACATAAACAATTTTCCCTTCTCGGATTGAAGGCAATACTGTATCCAGGAACTTGGAGTATTGGTGAAAGAAATCGAAAACAACAAATCCTTCCATCCGAATTCGCTTTTCAAGAAGGACCATTAGATTGTGTACACCCTCAGGTTTACTGAGATTGTATTGCGAGACCATTCCGCACACACAAATTCGTCCTCGATTTCTCATGTTTAGAAGCACTGCATCCAGCATTTTGCCTCCTACGTTCTCAAAGTATATGTCGATGCCTTTAGGAAAGCACCTAGAAAAGGCAAAAAAAAACTTTAAATTTCTGTAAAAAAAAGAAATATGAAAAGTAATCCCCTTAAGCATATGAGTATGCAATGGAACTAACCTTTTCAAAGCAGAAACCAAGTTCTCCTCTTTGTAATTGAAAGCATCGTCGAAACCCAGCTTGTTCTTTAACAGTTCAACCTGCGCAGAAAAAAATGGTGTATTTTAGTTTACATGTCGAGAATGAAATTAGTTAGCAAGAAAAAACTCTAATAATTGCTGGACTTGCTCACCTTTTCTTTACTTCCAGCACTTCCAACAACATAGCAACCCATCAATTTTGCAAATTGCCCAACAAGCTGCCCAACTGCACCAGATGCTGCTGAAACATACACATATTCTCCTTTCTTGGGAGCACAAACTTCAAAGAAACCAGCCCAAGCAGTCATTCCAGGCATACCTATATTAACAAAAAGACAAAAATATTACAGAAATTACCAATAATAATCATATTCTATATTTGGCTTAGCGCAAAAATAACACAAAATAACGTTGTAGTATATGTCTCGAATCTGCTGTAAAATATAAATTTATAAGATAATTCTAAATGCCCCTACGTTATGTTGTACATCAAATCAAGGAAACAGAAGAACTTACCAAGAATTCCAGTGTAGTAGGAGAGGGGAATATCAGTATGATTGATTTTAAAGAGTCCTTGAGGATTTTTTATAAGACTGTAATTTTCCCAGCGGGTAAATCCCCAAACTAAGTCACCTTTCTTGAAATCTGGGTGTGCTGAATCCACAACTTTAGCGACTCCAAATCCTTCTATTGGCTGCAATTTATAATAAATATACATCGTCAACAAAACCTCGAAATCATTTTCAGAATTTAATTAATTAAAACTAACATATAACTGAAGTTCTTACAGATCCAGGTACGAAGGAAGATAAATCAGTAGGATCTTCATAAAGTGTCATCAGTGCCCTCATGTAAGGATCACAAGACAAGTACAGATTCTTTACAAGAATAGCATTTGAACCTTCGTCTACATTCAAATAAATCGAACTTGTTTTCGCATACATGTCCGTTTCTTTCGGAAACCCTTCTACGAAATTCCTGAATATCACCTGCTTGTTGATCACCACATCACCGCTAATGCTCCCCATTGTTTCCTTCTCTTAGCCTAACTTGCTTCACTTTTCTCCTCTCCTTTGGGCTTTCGCTGCTGAGTGAGTACTCCTCAGCGTTATTTATAGATGAATTTCACTCAGGAACGTTTTCACGACTGTAGTTTTGTCATTACAGTGCTTCCTGTTGAATTTTTGGATGCTGCAATGTAAGGCGGCGATTTTGTCACCATACGATTACTTTAATTTGTGTGCTGTTCTAGTATTCATCTCCAACAACGGTCCTCAACGGGTTTATCTATTTAAGATTATACATATAATTATTTTTTGTAAGAAATTATTATCTCTAATTACGGTCTTCAACAAGCAAGTTTATTTAATATTAGTGAATTTTTTATAATATAAAAATCATGAATATCCTTTTCCAATATCTTGTAGAAAATATATTAAATAATTAAATACGAATTGATTAGTGTTCCGAGTTCCTACACAGCTAGAATTAAAATATCCAAAATTTATATGCGTATTAATATCGTTTTATCTAATTATTTCAATTTTATGTGGGATATTAACTTTTATTATTAATTAATTGAAAAATTTTGACTCAAATATACAGGGAAAATCCAACTCACATGAGAGACATTTCAGGGTGGGGTGAGCCTACCACCACTTGTGAAAGGCTGCTCAACAATTTACACCCGATTATTCTTTTTAAAATTTCTTTTTCCTAGAAAGCAGCCAGATAGCAGTTTCCATAATTCTGTTGTGGATAACAACATTTGATCATCAAATTCATGAATGGATGCCACCTAGAAGCATGGATATGGCAAGTGGATCTGATTTTTTTTTCTTTTATTTTTTTAGTATAAATAAAGTTAAAAAATAATATGTTAATTATTGTTTGTCCTTGCATATTAGTAATTGAAAAGTCAGAGAGTGACAGACTCGTATATTAATTAATGTTCTAAGACAATATTTAAGTTATTAAGGCGATGTGACTTCTAACGAAAATTTTGTTATACAAAATATAAAATTCAGTATTATTACTCTAAATCTATATATCCCTAAATGTTCAGCTTTATTATCATCTATCAAGCATAATTAGCAGTGTAAACTCAATTCAATAACGCTTGATTTCTAAAGTTCCAATTTCAACTCATATGATATATAAATTAAACAAATTAATTAAATTAGAAAGAATAATAAAATTACATGGCTTTTGTTTTTAATTTTAAATTACCAATCAAATTAACTACTTAGTCAACATAGGAAGTCTAACCAGTACTTAGTCACAATGTCACATGGTAACAAACTAGCAATCAACTTTCTAATTACTTGTTCATAACAGACTATTAATCGTCCTTTCAATTAGTTGGTCAATCAAATTTCTCGACACTTTGCTTGTTTTTCCAACTTTAAATTCCAGCTAAGCAATCCTACGCATATTATGTGTCTCTACAACACACTTTTTTTTGAAGAATACATTACAATATATATATATTAATTTATAAATTTTGTATTTAAAATTAACTTTTGATTTTAGTGTAAAAATTTTGAATTGAGTTTTAATTACTATATTGAAATTTTGAAATGGTTACTTAGTCAAATAATTGTAAAAAGAGTATAACACATGCTATAGGCAAAGACAATATTATATTTTATCTATTTTTAAATTTAGCGAGAAGATCATATCAACCTAACACATTGATGCTGACAACTCGTTCATGCCACAAGAAGATCAAAATAAGTGCATGTAAACAAGAACAAGGAATTGATTCGCAAAAGCAGCTACATGAATAAAAAAGAAAACATTGAAAAACAATACTACTTGATGACAGTATGGGTATTAAATAATTCTATTCCAAGTCAAAGTCAAAAGGAAAATGGGGTTTTAACACATACCTCCCCTAAAGTTTTGTCTTTTAACACTTAGATAGAATATTTGGCCTAATTAACACATATTCTCCTAAAAATATCAAATTCCGTCCGTAATAGGCGAAAAGAAACATTTGTCCTTCATTTACCATTTTTAGAATAAAGTCAAATTATTCTGTATTTGAAATATGTTAATAATTTATTTAGTTTATTTGTTAATGTGGGCCCATAATATAAAATCATAAGCATGCTAGAGAGAAAGGAAGGAGCATAAATTGCTTTAGAGAAATCTGATCTTTTAGCACAGATCTTCAATTTCATTACTTTTTGAAGTAAAGAATGAGAAAGCAAAAATTAAAAAATAGTTACAAATAAAGGAAGCAATGATAATTGACTTGAAGTTTACAAATTACTCAAAAAAAGGCAACAATCCTAAAATGGCTTGCAGCTGTTGTCATGAAAAAGATGAGAAGGAAAATCATAAATCACAACATTTTTTTGATCCTAAAAAAAATTAATGGTTGTGACAAATTTAAGTGTTGGCTTATTCTAATAAAATTCAAATTATTCATAATAAAATATTTCGGTATAACCATTAGTAACATGAATTTTATCTTGTGAATGGATAATAGAGCTATCACTCTTGTCTCTTACTAAACATAAAAGAGGTAAGTTTTTGTCTCTTTATCATAATGTCCCTACAACTAATGACTCATAGATAGAATTGAATGTCTTCAAAGAAGGTATGTGTTAATTAAGTCAAATATTCTATCTAAGTATTAAAAGATAAAACCTTAAGGGAGCTATATGTTAAAACCCCAAAGGAGAATTTATTCAAATATAACTTCGAGTCAAGTAACAAAAGTAGTTGTAATAGTTCAATATAATTTTCCTGGGGACTTGTTTAATACACAAGGATGGGATAAAATATAACAAACACATTCATTTAGTTTGTGGGTGGCACTCAGGTTTATAATTCTATATGACAAAATTCTTTTACATTAATATAAGAGGTTTGTAGTTCAAATTCTGAACATACGGAATCCGGATTATTTTACCAAAATACTTATGAATTTAACAGTCTACTAATATTTAACTATATTTGACTAACGGTTCAGGAAAAGTATATTTGAATTTATTCAAACTTTCTATTTATTTGTAATTTTAAACTTTAGGGGAAGTATTTGTTAATTTTCTTTATTATAAAAGAAAACACTTTTGAGAGTATAAAAGTTAAAATACAAAATTTTAAACATAAAATTTAAAAGTTGACTGAGTCTAAGATTGACAAATCCTTTTGGTCCATGAAAGCTTAAAATAGTCTAAATTTTGCGACTATTAAAAAATCTAAATTCTATTACGTATGAAATAAATAGACAAATACAAAAATCAAATACGATTTTCCAAATGTAGAAAATTTGTTACAAATTAGAGACGTCTTTGAACATATTTTGAGGACTTGAATGATATGTTTTTGGCCAAATATTGGCAGTCTAGGATATACACCTGATGATAATAGACTCAATAATCCGAATTACGAAGTCAAGGCGTGTTACGTCATGACAAACGAGAATTCTTTATTTCACAAGAGTTTTTAAATCACATTTTAAAAGAAAAAGAAAATATTAGCTTTGGTGTGTATATGCGTGCGTCTATATATATATATATATATATGTATGTATGTATGTATGTATGTATGTATGTATATGTATACCCTTAAAAGATATTATTTACTTTTGAGACGGTTGCTTTATTTTTTTTAAATAAAATATGTAAATCAAGTGGAGTTTTATTTTTTTTTTAAATAAAATATGTAAATAACTCATCTTGCAAATTTGTATTTTATAGAACCACGAGTATCATGTTACTTTTTCTGGTGTCTCGGGTCCAAGTATAGCTCATCTCGCAAATACTAGCATTAAACGAGTTTAAAATTTTAAATTAAAATTAAAATGAGATAAAGTTACTTGTGCGCTTAAATTTAAATTGGATAAACTATTGCATGAACTCCACATTTGTTAATTTTTTTCATTTTGAAGGTAACAATGAACATTTCATTAACAGACAAAAGAAATAGATTACAACAAACAATGACTATCATCTGGTAAGTCTTCCCTTGTAAGAGAAAGCTAGTTTTGCAATGTTATGGGCTGCAGAATTACTAACACGAGGGAGTACTGATTTGAAATTACAGTTGAAGTTTCCAGAGAACAAGTACAAAATCTCTGTAATTAGCCATTGAATCTCCTTTCTGCTGGAGGCTTTTCCGCTGACTAAGTTAATTACATTCAGAGCATCAAACTCCACCTCCAAAGGCTTAATTCCACACTTAATGGCCAACTTAACATCCTCGAGCGTTGCCTGAGCTTCAGCATATTCCACATCGCCTATAAAAATGTCTGTTTTTACAGAAGCAACCATTATCTTCCCTCGGTGATTTCTGATAATATATAGCCCCCAAGCCAAGTTTGCCTTCTGTATGTAGTATTAACTGCAGCATTAGTATTTAGCTTATAGAAGTCCAAAGCTGGGGGAGTCCAACTGAGAATCAATTGAACAGAGTTGGGATGTGTAGGTTGCATAACTAGAGTCTGTGGAATTTTTAAAGGCTTGGAAAATAATATCCGCTCTTGAAAAATAATGTTAAACGTGCGGTTCGGCATGTGTGCAATTAAAAGCATTGTGTACTTTCTTCCCCCGGCATTGAATTGACAAGTCTATTTGGGAGGTCTTGACGCATTGAGTTATTGACCACAGCGCATGTGCTTTATGCGTTCATATCAACTACCCAAGTGTGGCCATGAGCTAATAATTCCTTGGCACTCGCAATTTATTAGAAACTGTAAAGACTTCTTAGAGTTATCAGAAATAGAATTTGGTACAAGATTATTACTGAAAATATGCAAAGCCAAGTGCTGAAAATCATTGCCGGGAAACCATAACTATTTGTTTTCCAACATTGCGGCCGTTGAATAGACCAAGGAGAGCAGCAGGAGCATTTTCCAGGCCTTCAGCTACGTCTTCCACATAAACAATTTTCCCTTCCCGGATTGAAGGCAATACTGTATCCAAGAACTTGGAGTATGAATGAAAGAAATAATCGAAAACAACAAATCCTTCCATCCGAATTCGCTTTTCAAGAAGGAGCATTAGATTGTGTACACCCTGAGGTTTACTGAGATTGTATTGCGAGATCATTCCGCACACAGCAATTCGTCCTCGATTTCTCATGTTTAGGAGCACTGCATCCAGCATTTTGCCTCCTACGTTCTCAAAGTATATGTCGATGCCTTCAGGAAAGCACCTGGAAAAGGAAAAAAAAAATCTTTAAATTCTGTGAAGAATAAGAAAAATAATTCCCTGAAGCTTTCGACTGTGCAATGGAACTAGCCTTTTCAAAGCAGAAACCAAGTCCTTCTCCTCTTTGTAATTGAAAGCATCGTCGAATCCCAACTTGTTCTTTAACAGTTCAACCTGACATAACGTAGTTACGCAGAAAAAATGGTATATTTTAGTTTTCATGTCGAGAATGAAATTAGTTAGCAAGAAAAAATCTCTGATAATTGCCCGTCTTGCACACCTTTTCTTTACTTCCAGCACTTCCAACAACATAGCAACCCATCAATTTTGCAAATTGTCCCACAAGCTGCCCAATTCCACCAGATGCTGCTGAAATATACATATATTCTCCTTTCTTGGGAGCACAAACTTCAAAGAAACCAGCCCAAGCGGTCATACCATGCATGCCTATATCAGCAAAGACAAAAATATTACGGAAATTACCAATAATAATCATAGTCTATATTTAACTTTTGACTTAACGTGAAAATAATATTGAATATGGTTTTAGCATAGGTAAAAGATTGGTAAAAATGTCTGATACCCCTGTTTGTAGGTTTAATATCTCATCACTCTATAAATGTTTAAATTACAAAAGGGCAAAACGAGAATTTAGTGAGGTGATGGAGTACTAAAAAAAAAATAGAAAGTAACGGGACATTAGTTTTAAAAGTAGGGGTATTGTTCTTTCTCCCTAAAAGAATATAACTTTGATTTAGATAAATGCTAAATGTCCCTACTTTATGTTCTACTTGAAATCAAGTAAGGAAACAGAAGAACTCACCAAGAATTCCAATATAGTAGGAGAGGGGAATATCAGTGTGATTGATTTTATAGAGTCCTTGAGGATTTTTTATAAGACTATAATCTTCCCATCGGGTACATCCCCAAACTAAGTCACCTTTCTTGAAATCTGGGTGTGCTGAATCCACAACTTTAGCTACCCCAAATCCTTCTATTGGCTGCAATTTACAGTATATATACAATGTCAACAAAAATTCAAAATCATTTTCAGAATTTAATTAACTAAAGCTAACTTATAATTGAAGTTCTTACAGATCCAGGCACGAAGGAAGATACATCAGAAGGATCTTCAAGAAGTGTCATTTGTTTCCTCATGTAAGGATCACAAGACAAGTACAGATTCTTTACAAGAACAGCATTTGAACCTACTTCTACATTCAAAGAAATCGAACTTGTTTTCACTTCCATGTCTGTTTCTTTCGGAAACCCTTCTACGAAATTCTTGAATATCACCTGCTTGTTGCTCACCACTTCACCGTTATTGCTCTCCATTGTTTCTTTCTCTTAGCCTAACTTGCTTCACTTTGCTCCTCTCAGCTTTATTTATTTATGAATTTGACCCATTGACGGTTCACGTCTGTAATTTTGTCAGAAAGTGCTTGCTGTGGAATTAATTTAATTTCGGGATGCTGCAATGCAAGCCGGGGATTCTGTTACCATACGTTTGCATTAATTTGTGTTTTGTTCAAGCATTCATCTCCGACTACTGTCCTCACAGGCTAATTTATTTAAGATTATACATATAATTATTTTTGCAATTATCCATTATCTCTAATTACGGTCGTCCACAAGCAAAGTTATTTAAGATTATGTATTTATAATGAATTTTTTGTGACATAAAAAATCATGAATATCCTTTTCCAATATCTTCTACCAAAATACATTAAATAAATACGAATTAATTAGTGTTCCTACACAGCTTGAATTATATATCCAAAATTTTCTATTTTACAATAGCAGGGAAGACGCCTTTATATAGGCTGCAGTCAGCACGTTCTAATAAAATATATAACTACTAGTCAAAATAATACAACTATATTTCTTCCAGCCACATAAAATTATCATTAATATCTTTAATATATCTTTAATCATATCAATTTTGCATTCTTATTTTATTTTTATTATTAATTAATTAAAAAAGTTTGTCTCCAACATACATGATAAATCCAACGCACATGGAAAACGTTCAGGTCAGCCTACCACTACGTGTGGCTGTTCAACAATGTACACTCTATTATTTTTTAATAATATATATATATATATAAATATTTTTTTTCCAGTTTGCTTCTACACAGCAGCCAGCTGGCTGCAGTTCTCATAATTCTATTGTTATCCACAACGTTTGATCATAAATAAAGTTAAAAAATAATATGTTAATTATTGTTTGTCCTTTGTATAGATAATTGAGAGTGTATGTTTTCGAATTTATGGGTTAGAATTTTAATTTATAAAGAAAATCTCAAAAAAAAAAAAAAGAGAAAAAAGAAGAGGACTTTGATTACAAATTCGAGGACTAAGATAGCATTTTTTTTTGTATAAAATCTGAACATAAATAAAATATAAATTTAGCTGAAATTTGAATGTAAATAATATATATACTTTTTTAAATATTTAAAAATAATTATTAAATTATTTATTTTTATAAAAATAAAAAATAAAAAATTTAAAAATTGATATTTTAACATATATATATATATATCTCTCTTTTGAAACAATACACTTATATTTGATTAAATAAATATATTATATTAACACAATAATAAGGGAAAAAATATTAAATTTTAATTAAAAGATTGTAAAAGAATAAAATATTATATTATTAAAATTGGCTTAGGGACATAAGAGGAATTGGAATAATTAAAGATGATATAAAGACAAGCCTAGAATAAAATATTGTATATATTATTGAAATTAGCTTCTGGGTATAAAGGAATTGGAAGACTTAAAATATTAATCTAAAGACGACCATGGCCCATTCTTTCATTGTTCAGTTTCTCCTTTTTTAACAGAATTTCTTGTTTTCTTAGCACAGCGCCATTCTTTGGTTGATTCAGTTTCTCGTTTTCTTATAAAATTTTTTGTTTTCTTCAATACTTCAAGAGTTTAATCTATATCACTAAGTGATTAACATAACCATAATCCTATAATATCAATTAAAAATTTTCAAACCTCACCAACAAAATATACATCTATTTTGTATAAAAAATTCTTAATTAAAATAAGAGAAAGAATAACTTATATATAAAAATTGAAAAGAAAATTAAAGAAGATATAAAAAGAAGATCAACCACGGAGAAGAAACATTCAAATTTTTAGTTAATTACGGTTTAATTTTATTTGTAAATAAATTAATAACATAGAAGTAGTTTTGAGAAATAAAAGTTTTGAATTTATTTAAACATTTATTATTTAAATAGAGGTTAAAAATTTTAATTTAATTATATTCAAATGTTTTTATTCAAAATTCAGATATAAGTTTAAAAACAAATAAATTTTTGATATCTAAATGCTTATATTCAAACTTAACTCAAAAAAACAAACAGACTCTAAGTATAATTTTTAGTCAATATATGTATCAGTAAACAAGTAAATATAATTTGTATAACAGATAATGTAAAATTAATTGTCAATATCACATTAAATCATATATTAATTAATATTCTAGAGCAATATTTAAAATTAATAAGGCGAAGTTGTAGTAATAAATTTATTTTCACATTACTTTTAATAAAAATTTTTTGCTTTATTATCATCTACTAAGCATAGTTAGCCGTGTAAACTCAATTCAGTAGCTATTGGTTTCTGAAGTTCCAATTTCAACATCACATGACATGATATATAAATATATATATATATATATCATGTCATGTGATGTTGAAATTGGAACTTTAGAAATTATATATATATAATAAAAAATTAATTAAATTAGAAAGAATAGTAAAATTACATTGGTTTTGTTTTTTTCCTAAATTTGAATTACCAATCAAATTACTTAGTCAATAATGGAAGTCTAGCTACTAAATTAGTCAATCACATGGGTATTTAATTATATTATATGCAAAGAAAGTATGACGCATGCTATGCAAAAACAATATTATATTTTATCTACTTTTTTTTAAATTTAGTGACAAGCTCATATCAACCTAAAACATTGATGCTAGCAACTTCAATCATGTCAAAAGAAGATTTAATTAAATTTTATGATATTAATTAAGTAAAACTTTTTGAATTCGGGTCGAGCTCCAAAAACCGGGCTCGAAGTCGCAAAATTGCCCACTCTAATTTCAAGTAAGTCCATAGGAAGAGAAAGAGGCCCAAGTAATCGCAGCTACCACTTGTTTTGTTTTTTTTTTTTAACTCTTTTTGAATGTCCAAGCAATATTGACATGAACAAAAGCAATTGCTTTCTAGAAGCAACTACCTGAATAAACAAGCAAAGACATGGAAAAACATCTCGTTGGTGGCATGGGTATTAAATTATTCTCTTCCATGTCAAATCAAAAGGAGAATTATTGAAATAAAATTCCAGTCAAATAATTATAGTAATTGGAATAGTTCAATATAATTTCCTAGGAACTTGGTTAATATATATATATATATATATAGAGAGAGAGAGAGAGAGAGAGAATATGATAGGATAGGATCTAACAAACACTTTGATTTAGTTTGGGGGTGTGCATTGGTTTATATGGTAAAATTTTTTTAGATTAACGTAAGAATTTTGCAGTTGAAATTTTGTTCACACGAGATTAAGAGAATTTGAATTATTTTCCTTATAATTATTATAAAAAATACAAGTTAAATTAATTTGTAGTCTAAAAGTTAAAATATGTAACGTAAAAGTTGAAATTATGACTTTTCAATAAAAAAAATTCTAGAGAAGTAATTTATTAAAAAATAAAGAAGACTTTGAACAAATTTTGAGGCCTTGAACGATATGTCATGGCCAAATATTCTCAGCCTAGCATACCTCATGATAATAGAGTATAGACACAAAAGTCCAAATTACGAAGTCAAGGCGTCTTATATCACATCAAAAGAGAATTTTTTATTTCACAAGAGGTTTAAAATCACATTTCAAAAAAAAAGAAAAAAAAAGAAAACAAAACAAACTTTGGGCTTGGGCTAAGTAAGTCCTTTAACATGTGATAAGATTGGCAATAATACGAGATGTAAAAAATCAAAGGGCTGAATTAGCAATCCGTCCATGGAGTCTCATGTTCAGGAGCACTGCATCCAGGGTTCTTCCTCCTACATTCTCAAAGTAAATGTCAATGCCTTCAAGGAAAAACCTTTTCAAAGCTGCATCCAAATCATGCTCTTCTCTATATTTGAAAGCATCATAAAATCCAAACTTGTTCTTCAGTAGTTCAACCTGAGATAAAAGTAGTAGAAACGAAAGAAACGAACTGAGTTAACATTCTCAGGATGTTTGAACCATCTTTTTGTTAAATTGAGGTTTACCTTTTCTCTACTGCCAGCAATTGCAACAACATAGCAGCCCATTAATTTTGCAAATTGGCCAACAAGCAGCCCAACTGCACCAAATGCTGCTGAAATGTACACATATTCTCCTTTCTTAGGAGCACAAGTTAATCTAATCACTTTGTATTTAAAAAAATTGTATTCTCAACATTATTCTAATTGATAAAATATTAGTTATAATTTTTAATTTATAAGTGATTTCAGGAGCTTTTGTTTTAAAATTTCTAGTTAATCGGGGTCATGTCTGTGAGAAGAAAAAAGGGTCAACTAACAAGTGAAAAGTAGCATTAACAGTATACTTTAACTAAGCACTAACATTTTATAATATACTTTGAATGAGAGTTTATCTGAATAATTCTTATTTTAATTTTGAGTTCAGATAAGGAATGATGTAACCTCTAAGATTAAAGGTAAAATAATTTATTGCCTACACGACTATCGGCTATCTGTGTTTTTCAATGTATTCTTTTTGTTTTGCTTTTATTTTCTTTAATAATTTCATAGCTTGCTTTTGAAACGCAATGAGGCAGCAGTGACAGCTCCCAGATCTGAATAATCTATTTTAAATTTACTTTAATTTCTTCTTGTTTCGATATGAATGGCTGGCAGCATGCAGACCGTAAATAGATCTGAATTTTTTCAATTTAATTATTAAGATTCGGTTACTTTTAATTTATTGTCAATTATTGATTGTCGGATCATTCATAAATATTGAGAAAATGATAATTACTCTAAAAAAACAGGAGGGAGATATGCTGCTGCTATCACAACATCAAATGGAATTACTTGTCATTTTAAGGACAAACATTAGCAGGATGAGGTTCCGATTATTATTAGAAATAGAATTTGGTATAACACGTACAAACCAAGGGCTGAATTATTCCTGAGCAACTAGAACAACTTGTTTTCCAACATTGAGGCCACTGAATAGGCCTACAAGAGCAGCTGGAGCACTTTCCAGGCCTTCAGCTATGTCTTCAACATAAACAATCTTTCCTTCTTGGATTGAAGGCAAAACTGTCTCCAAAAACTTGGAGTACTGGGGAAAGTAATCGAACACTGATATTCCTTCTATCCGAATTTGCTTGTAAACGACGTTGGCAAAATTGTATATGCCATCAGGCTGACTGAGATTGTACTGTGAGATAGTTCCGCACACACCAATGCGCCCGCGGTTTCTCATGTTTGCAAGCACTGCATCCAGCATTTTCCCTCCTACGTTCTCGAAGTATATGTCAATGCCTTCAGGAAAACACCTGACGAAAGAAAAAAGAAAAATTAGGGAGTGATCTCAACGCATGCTCATTCGAAGGGGATGTGTATAGTGGTATAATGATTTCAACGTGTTGACCTTTTCAAAGCTGCAACCAGGTCATGCTCTTCTTTATAGTTGAAAGCATCATCAAATCCGAGCTTGTTCTTCAATAGTTCAACCTAACATAAAAGCAGGAGAAAAGTGCAATATGAGTACACTTGTTCACAAGGAAATCATCCAGTTAACCACAAACTTCCATGAAATTTAATAATCAAATAAGCTTTGTGTTCACCTTTTCTTTGGTTCCAGCACTTCCAACAACATAGCAACCCATCAATTTTGCAAATTGCCCAACAAGCTGCCCAACTGCACCAGATGCTGCTGAAATATAGACATATTCTCCTTTCTTGGGAGCACAAACTTGGTGAAAACCACCCCAAGCTGTCATCCCAGGCATACCTTCAGGAAAACACCGACGCAGAGGCAATTAGAGACCATCAACCCGATTACTAAATAAAGCAAATTAGAACTCCAGCAGAAGCTAATTTCTAGTGTACAAATGAGTGTTTACTAATCGTAACACAACAATTAGGAATATACTCGTAGTTGTATATAATACCGATAATCACAAACTCTTCAATTTATGAACAAAGAACCCACCTAGAATTCCGGTGTAGTAAGAGAGGGGAACATCGGTGTGATGAATTTTAAACAGGACTTGAGGATTATTGAGGAGTGTGTACTCTTCCCATCCGGTTATTCCCCAAACTAAGTCGCCTTTCTCGTATGCTGAGTGACCTGAATCCACTACTTTAGCCACTCCAAAACCTTGCAATGGCTGTGCGTTTTACGGGTAGATCAACTTAATAAGTGAACATAAGAAAGAAAATTAAAGCTTGTGAACCTATTTTCTTTCTTTTTCTCTCAGCACATTCGCAACAACAGGGTCGTATTAAAAGTTCTGTTTACTTTGACCAAATCTCACATAGCTAGCCAATAACTTTCACATAATATTCCTAAACGGGAAATGAATTAAATTTCGTTAATCTTACTCAAAATTTGTCCACGAAATAGACAAAATCATTTAGATTCCTTTCTAGAAATTTATTACAGAGCTCCTCCATATTTCCTCAGAAAACTAGATTGGACTAAAATTCATGCAGATTCTATTTGCTTAGTCATCATTTTGTTAAAGGATTAAAATTATCTCTTTATAAATATGAACTTCCAACTGAGTATATACATGACCTCTCCTCCAAAGGATGACGAATTTTAAATGATATTTCTCTGGAATTTCAAAATCAATAATATTTGACCAAAACTTTGGACTCAATCTTGTTGATGATACAGCAAATCAAGGTAAAATCAGCCTTGATTTGCTGTATCATTAACAAATCTATTCATGGAAGAAAAAAAAAGAAATCTATTCGAAGTTCTTACCGAGCCAATTACGTAGGAAGACAACGCAGGATCTTCTTTAAAAGTCATACGCATCCTCATGTAAGGATCGCAAGACAAGTAGAGATTCTTGACGACAACAGCATTTGAACCTTCTTCTACTTTCAAAAAAATCGAACTTGTCTTCACTTCCATGTCTGTTTCTTTTGGCAAACCTTCCACGTAATTCTTCAATACCACCTGCTTGTTGCTTACTGTTTCACCACCGCCAGCCATTGTTGATCTGCTTAGCTTGCTTTGCTCTCTTCTGCTTAACTATTGTGGTCTTAAGCTTGTCTCTGACTTGAGCTTTTAATTATAGATGCATCGAACTCTGAGTTTGTCTCAGCAGTGACGATCGCAAGTAATTTTGTCGTTGCTGATAGCTGCTTAATTGTTTTCTTGTAGGACGAATAATACGAAGACATATACAAACCGTTATATAAATATGTATACGAATTATGTTAAAACAAATTAATGTTGCTAATACATCGTTGTCGAATGTTTTAATCATTTGTTTAATTTTTCATTTTTTAGTAATACCCATCATAAATGCGTTAACTTTAACAGTTTTAATGTTTTAAAAATATTTTTACATAATTTTTAAATGTTCGAATTTCTTTCTACGTAGCACACATAACAGTAAGTAAAATGATTACTTAATGTAAAAGGATAAGCCCATTGTAATTACCTGCTTCGTTAATATTTTAGGGATATACAAACTCCAATATCATATTATATTATTGTTGTTCCTTCTTTGCAAATGCAGGAAAAGCCACAATGATATAATACTCAGTTTTCATTCTGCATCATTCTTCTATTTTATTAATATTATTCCTCTAAGACTTTGCTCTTAGAGATAATTTATTTTAAAAAATGTTGTTACATATACCCAATGGTACTTAAAGTATTTAAAGAGTTTAATTCTTCCTAAAAAAAATAAGAAATAAGAAATACATAAAATGAAATAAACGTAATATGCAGTAAAAATATTAATTTTAGTGCCGCCAATAGTAAATATATTCTTATTAATTTTTCAATAAAAAATTAAAGACAGAAGTTTCACTCTTCCAACTAACTTTATTATTTGACTGTATAATACTCATTTTGATTTTGACATAAAATTTGATATTAGTCGAGAATAATTACTGCCGACGCGATTAGCCTATCACTTGTGTTTTCCAACTTATAATTTATTTTTATTTTTTTAATTGTTCTCGAAAAGCAATGAGGCAAATAGTTTCTATGTTTTATTTTATTATTGCTAACAGCTAAAAAGTTTGATTAAATCTTAAATAATTTTTTTGGTTTATCAACGTCAATATATATATAGTAGGTTGATATAATCTTTATCTATTTTTCAAATAAATATTATTTGACTTTCAAATAAATGATTTTATTTAATTTTCTTTATATGTTGTATAATTTTAAACCTAGAATCAATTATTTGAATAGAAGAAAGATGCATGAAAAAACTTTGGTGACTACATTATTTTAAAATTGAAAAATTATAAAAATAATTTATTATAAGAATTAAAATAATTAATATAAAGGTAATGTATGAGTTTGATCTTATGTAGTAGGTAATAAATAAATTTTATAGCTATATTTTAAGGAGAGAAGGCTTTTTCTTCATTAAGATAAAAGTCAAGCATTTTCACTTTTTTAATTCCATTGTAAAGAAACAAGTGTATTAATTATAATAAAACTCAAGTTGTAATTTTTTTTTTTAAAAAAAAAACCTTAATTCATGTGAATACTTGACAATAAGTCATTCAAACTTCAAACTTGAGGCCAAACAAACAATCCCTAAGTAATTTAAAGATTAATTGATATAATTTGTGCAAAAAATTCAATTTGAATAAGAATTGTTTAGTTAGACTTCACTATCACAAGAGTAATCACCGAAAAAGTACTTGCCACTCAACAAAATTTTAAATAAAGATATATAAAGTAAAAGATACCCTCAACTTTTTATTTTAATTTTAATACAAGTTCTCTTTCATATATCTATTGGCTTTTATGTTTTATATATAAAAATTTAAATTAAAAAAAGAATTGAGATGACAACATGGATAGGAACAAAATTGAGAGTCAACTTTACTTTCCTCATCAACATCTATTAACTTTTACCCTTTAAAATATTTTTATATACTCCACTTGCATTAATTAATTCTATCTTACCCACTCCAACCATCTTTATTGTATTTTAATATTTACATTTCTTTTGAAATCAATTATTGACAAGTATGTGGGAGTCTATCGATTTTGCTCATAGAAGCCCATCTTGCCTCCAATAAGTACTGGGTTGGTTTTAAGTTAGCAAATCAATAATTGACTAATAAACGAGTCTATTATTAAACTTGTGTTCAATAAAATTTTTTAAGGCATTTATTTCATAATGTATTGCCATATGATAAATCCCTTTATACTTTTTATGAATTCCATACGCTCAAGATCTCGAGTCATACTATTATTTGAAATAAGATTCAGTACAAAACACAACGAAAGGGCAGAGTCATTCCCTGGCAACTACAACTACCTTTTTTCCAACATTTTGGCCACTGAATAGACCAATAAGGGCAGCAGGAGAATTTTCCAGACCTTCATCAATGTCTTCAACATAAACAAGTTTCCCTTCTCGGATTGAAGGCAACACAGTTTCCAAAAACTTGGAGTACTGCGGAAAGTAATCGAAAGAAATTAGTCCTTGCATTCGAATCCGCTTGTAAACAATGTTCATAAGATTTTGTACACCCTGAGGCTGATTGTATCCTGAGATCATCCCACATGCAGCAATGCGTCCGTGGAGTCTCATGTTCAAAAGCACTGCATCCAGCATCTTTCCTCCTACATTCTCGAAGTAAATGTCAATGCCTTCAGGAAAACACCTGGTCGAGAAAAGAAAATTTGTGTGATCTCGGTGTTTAAAATCATAAGCAGCTGTGCATATCCTGCGATATACTAACCTTTTTAGAGCTGCATCCAAGTCATGTTCTTCTTTGTAATTGAAAACATCATCAAATCCGAATTTGTTCTTCAGTAGTTCAACCTAAAATCAAACAGTAGAAATTATCCAACCGAACCCCTTAACTGAAATTTGAAGGAAAACATAATTTTTATTGTTAGATTTAGTTCACCTTTTCTTTACTTCCAGCACTTCCCACAACATAACAACCATCAATTTTGCAAATTGCCCAACAAGCTGCCCAACTGCACCAGATGCAGCCGAAATGTAGACATATTCACCTTTCTTAGGAGCAGCAATTTCATAAAAACCAGCCCAGGCTGTTATACCAGGCATACCTTCAGTCATAAACAGATGCACAAACAATTAATGGAGTTCATCAACACAATTATAAATATTCAAGCAAATATGAAAGACTAAATAGTCAATATGGGCACTAGTCAGTTCAACTAGTAATTATAGGAGGTCTGGAGTTCAATGACTGCTCATACCAAGTTACATAGATTTGGGTTTTATTTAATAATATTTATAAAAAAATAAAAAAATTCATAGATGATATGTTTAGAATTAAAGTGCTATGATTTTTAATTCTCAATTATTGTGCAGGAAATATGTTATTAATAGAAATAAAAAAGCAATATAAATAATCCAAAGACAAACAAAATAAACAAAAAAAAGATAATTAATGTTTACCATAAACTTTAACTAGTATGCTTTACCTACTATACTTAAGGTCAAATAAAAGTAAATAATAATTCCAATTGTGGATATTACTAATTACAAACTGATTAAGTTATTAACTTACCAAGAATACCAGTGTAGTAAGAGAGTGGAACATCAGTGTTATGGATTTTAAAGAGGGCTTTCGGAGTATCGATGCGACTGTACTCTTCCCATCCTGTTTTTCCCCAAACTAAATCTCCTTTCTTAAATTCTGGATGCGCTGAATCCACTACTTTAGCCACTCCAAACCCATCTATTGGCTTCATTTTACAGAATCATCAACAGAATTAACAAAATCTAACGAATTAGGATATCCTCTTCATACTTAAAACTAGACGAGAGATTAATTAACTTAAAAAAAAATGACAAATAATTGTTAGGATTTCTTACAGAGCCTGGTACGAAGGAAGAAAATTCAGGATCTTCATTAAATGTCATCCGGAATCTCATATAAGGATCACAAGACAAGTAGAGATTTTTGACAAGAACAGCATTTGAATCTTCTTCTATCTTCAATGAAATTGAATTTGTTTTCACTTCCATGTCTGTTTCTTTCGGAAAACCTTCAACGAAATTCTTGAATATCACCTGTTTGTTGCTCACCGTTTCACCATTGCTCGTCATTGTTGCTCTGCTTAGGTTGCTTATCTCTATGCTTAATGGCTGTGTTATGAGTTTTGCATCCGATTTGAGTTTCTATTTATATATGCACGGTATTAGTATTTTCTTTCTGTTTTATCTTTTTGTCTTTGAGGAATTTAAAAAGAAAAAAAGAAAAAAAGAAAAAAGGAAAAAAAGAAAAAAAGAAAAAAAACACATTATTGTGCTTGGAGCGTCAGCACTGACGATCCGCTTAGTGTAATTTTGTTTTTCTTGTCGGCTGCCTAATTCTTTTTTGACTACGAATAAGAGGTTTTAGCAATTTTAATATTTATATGCCCAATGATTGTGTTTTTATGTTTGGTCTTCAACTGGAGTTGCTATTTATGTATACATTGTATTTGTATTTTTTAAAATTTATCTTTGTTTCTTATTTAGAAGAAACTATAACTTGTATTTTGTTGAGTCGCCTTGGACCATATATATTTTTGCATTATAGTAGTATTACATATACAAGTTTTATAAATAAATTACGGGATACAACAAGTTTTATATATAAATAATGGGATTCAAACTAATGTGTTATTATTTTGTCCTAATTGGGCGGGAGACAACAAATTTGTACCTATCTCATCTCTCGACTTTCAGCAAATTTTTGCACCTATCTCAATTTCTAATTGTTAATAAATTTGTCATTTTGTATCGGTAAGTAGATTATACATCTAATTATACATATTTCAAAAAAAGTAAAAGAAATCAATAATGCATGGAAAGAAGAGATGAGGAAAGCGTAGCCTTTCACCTTACACTAACAAATCAGTCCATAGGAGACATATAAAAGGTGACAAGGCATAAAAACAACAATATTACACAATTAACTACGTTAATTAATAGTTCATGTAACAATCCAGTGTTTATTGTGACGCATTTAAACAGTTTAATTACATACATAATTAAACCTAAGCACCAATAACAAATACGACATACGCTGTACTAGCAATTTCGTGGAGAAGCATACAGCACAACACCGCCGCATTTGAGTTCAGTTGCCTGTAAATTTGTGTTTCAAACTCCATGTTATAAACACTTGTCAAATTCCTAAGATAATTAATATTGCGATAAATATTAAGCGGTTAAATTAAATATAGTATCCAAGCACCAATTAAAACTTGGGTTAACAAGTTTTGTTGAAATCTTACTAATTGTATAATGAAAATTAACAAGTACAAAGATATTCAACATTGTAATTATTATTCTGGAAAAACTATATGCTTACCTACATATTATATTACTGTAGATAGGTTTCTTACAAGTAATAAAATGGCAGGGGAGAAAAAGAAAGAAAATTTATAGTTATTTTATGGACAAATTATATCCCTATAATTATATATTTTTATTGGAAAAAAAGTCATATTGGTACTGTTTAATTGGATGGCCTGCTTATCGTCTAATTCTATATGAACTTCATGTAATGGAACTCGAACGGATAGTAAAATTTATGTTCACAACACACGTAATCTGCTTTTTTCTTTTTTTAACCTATATATGCATGGATCTTATCCGTTTTTGATTGAGCCAAACACTTCCTAAAATAACAATAATAATGCACAAGGTTGTTTCTAACTATGATTATGATTATTAATTACATGCACATAATATTGATGGCAGAAATGAGAATTTTGACAATATT
Organism: Azadirachta indica; assembly: GCA_022749755.1. Classification (NCBI taxonomy): domain Eukaryota; kingdom Viridiplantae; phylum Streptophyta; class Magnoliopsida; order Sapindales; family Meliaceae; genus Azadirachta; species Azadirachta indica. The sequence goes on along the minus strand of CM040441.1, from coordinate 10,089,341 downwards.
GGTTAGAAGAAAATTTGATAACAAGTTAAATCAATGTGACATTAAGAGAACACAACACGTCTTGGAAATGATTGTGATAATAATTAATTAAGATCAATGAATGAATTTTCGGTTGTCTTACAAATTTGGTAGCAATGCCAAACTACTCCAAGCAAGCCCAAGGAACAGGCAGGGCGAAAGGCCCAATAACAAGTTTGATTAAAATGAGGTTTGCTATTTATTTATTTATTTATTTTTTTGTCAAATTTGTGTAATAAATATTGATGATCACAAGCTAGTGATGAATCTGTATTAAATTAACTCGTGAACTGACACTACAACTACAATTACAATGGCTCTTGAAAAATAAATAGATAAAAACATATGCAATTTCTAAGTTGAATAAGCAAATGATGTTCGAATTTATAATTTCTATTTTTTTCCTTCGATTTTAATGACCTATGCATTTAGAATGAGGTTCAAAAGATATCAGTAAATATTCTGGAGAAAATACTTAAAAATATTGAATAAAGTTGAAATTCAATTTGCCATTTTTAACAAATTTTAATGAAAAAGAGCTTTTAACATGTAAATAATAGTTGAGAAAGAATTTACATTGTAATTGGAAAAGATTTAGAAAATTTACATGCATAATAGCAATTGACTGACTTTCTGCATAAGCAAGAATATAAATTAAGTATTGGCAAATCTGTATTTTTGTTTTAAAAATTTCAAATTACCCATTTATCTATTATCTAATATTGGTGACGTGTTCCAAATAAATTGTCATTGTATTGTTGGATTCCAAATTTCTCAATCTAAATGATAGTATGTGTAAATAAATGACAGAATTAAGAGGCCTATGCTTATTTTAAACACAACCAATTAAACAAATCAATGCTCCAGACAAAATGTCTTGCATATGTAAAATGTAACGTAAATTAATCCATATTGGTATTGTTTAATTGGATAGCCTGCTTATCATCTAATACTATATGTATTTTATATAATGGAACTCGAATAGATAATAAAATTTATGTTCACAAGACACGCAATCTGACTTTTTCTTTTTTAACCGTTGCATACATGGATCTATTATGTTTTAGATTGAACCAAACACCTTCAATTTTTGTCAATTTAATAAATTAACGCCTGATAATAATGCACAAGGTTTTTTCTAGCTATGATTATGATTATTAGATCAAAAAAATTATTTGATAAGAGGTGAAATCAATATGACACTACGAGAACACAAAATTTATTAAAAATGATTGTGATAATTAATAAGACAAACGAATGAATTTGGGCTGTCTTATAAATTTGGTTGCAGTACAAAATTGCAACCGAGCCCATGGAATCGGCAGAGCAAAAGGCCCAATAACAAATTTGATTATAATGAGGTTTGATATTTAATTATATATTTTCTTGTTTAATTTATGCATACGCAATTTCTATTGAAAGGTATCAGTAAATGTTACGGAGAAAAAACTAAAAAAATATTAAATGAAGATGAAATTGAGAAAGATAAAGAAATTCAATTTATTTATTTTTAATAAATTTGAGAATGAAAATAACTTTTTAACATTGCAATTAAAACGCAAAATTTGTTTGCTTTATGTTGAGCCATGATATACTGATATTGTCAATTATCTTACTTGTGCCATGTGTTTGGAGCTACAAATAAGGAAGTCGAGAGAATTGAAAGAAGAAAGAGATAATTCATTTTGCTCGCCATTGTTGTTATGATTCAGAGAGAAAGCGAGAAGTTTGAGGAGTTGAAGAAGAAAAAGAAGTAGTGGTGAAGATGTAGTCGAGGCGGTTGAGATGGAGGGGTATTTATGGAATTTCATAAAGAGTTTGGATGTTAAATCTGCATTCATGAGAAGCAAGTTGTCTCAAACTTCGTGTGCATTTTTTTGCTTTTAAGTATTTTTTAATGTTAGTCACTGGGGCTTGCCCAAGTGGTTAATAGAAGATGAAGAATAACATAACCCATTTTATTCATGGATATGAATTAGATATATAGAGTACAAAGCTATACACATGTAATACAAAAAGCAAAAAAACTAGCACCTAAAATAATGTAAACAGTAGAAACTAAAAGATAGAGAATTCAAATAAAAATTGAAATAAATAAGTTACAACAATACCTATAGATAAGAATGAGGAAGTTCCGCTATTATTATCACAGTAAATAAATAGATTGGAAGAGAGTTGGACGCCAAGATCATGGAACAAAGAACAAACCCAATTAAGCTGTACAGTGGTTGCAGCAACCGACCTATATTCAGCTTCGGTAGAGGAACGAGCGACAGTCCGTTGCTTCTTTGATCTCTAAGAGATTGGATTCCTGCCAAGATAGATAACATAAGCACCCATAGAGGAGAAATCATTCTTATTACCAGCCCAATCAGCATCGAATAATGCATGTAAGGCTAAAGGAGAGTCTCGAAAGAGTTGAAGACAATTATTGATAGTATCACAAAGATAACGAAGCAACCGTTTAACAAGAGTGCAGTGCTCAGTAGTAGGTCGATGCATAAACTGAAACAATTTATTAGAGTGTGGGTAGATTTTCTCCACATGAGAGAATAGGATATCACCTATATTTAGGTAAAGAATTTTGTATAGTAGCATATGTGATTTAATCTGAAGTCCCGACAGATTTTTAATGTAATGTTGTTAGTTGTATATATAATATTTAAAAAGAAAATATTTTTTAATGTTTGTTTTATGAAAATACCCTTGCTTGATGCTTTGCTGGCTTGTGTTTATGGTTTTTAAGACTTTGGATTATGCAAGCTTACATTAATTATTAAGTACTACATTTTGACCTAGTAACACTGTATACTATGTAGCTTACCTATAAGCTTTTGTAATTCCAAGTTCAATGTTTCCTACAATGTATTTTAATTTTTTTTTTTATCATATAAAACATAGATTAAACCTAGTTCTCTTGATTTTAATAATTACATAATCATAAGAGATTTTGTCAATTTAAATCAATAACTATCAATCACATAAGTATGTAAATCTATAATAAGAAAGGTTCAGTACTAATCTAAATTTAATTAATCTTTTAAAAAAATTTTAACACGTTTATGCTTATATTTATGTATAATTAAGATATAATTTTTTATTATAGTCTCATCTATTAATTACAAATCCCAAGGAGTATATTCAGGTGAAAGCTCCTATCACCATAGAACTATAATCAATCCTAATATTTATGTTGACATATGTAAATTGTATTGTTTATCTTCTAAATTTTGATTTATAGTATTGATGAGATTGAATTGAATTACTGTATATAATTCACAATTCATTTTTTTTTTTCAGTCATATTTATATAGAATAACTTGCTCCGAATATAATCTTAAAATATAGTACAGAAATATAGGGTATAGAAGTAGTATTATTATGGACTCCCAAGTAACACAAATTAAGGACAAATGCAACTACATGGTAGCTTGCGAAATGAACGGAGATATTATTATTATTATTATTATTATTATTATTATTATTATTATTATCATTATCATTATCCATATTAATATACTAATAAATTGAGAAACAAGGAAAAAGGGATTAATCCTTTAACATGACAAAGCAAATCAAGCCACCACCACAACATTTAAAGTTCGTGAAACTCTCTATTTGCTTTATCCACAAGATCCAAGCCTCCACGTATCTTCCGTTTTGTTTTTTGTTTTTTAATTTCTTATATATATTTGCCTTAATCGATTTCTTAATTCGTTTAATTGTATTATTCTATTCTACTTTTAGAATAGGCTAAATGAGAATTTTATTGAATTGGAAAAGGGGATAACTTTAACAAAAATATATTTTCATGTGATAATATATATAGTCTTGGTTGTTTTTTATTATTTTTAAAAATAATATTAAATATTTTATTTTAGAAAAATATTTTTAACAAATATTAGTAAATACATTTTCTATAAATACACTTATTTTTGAGATATCATTCTTATAATTTAAAAAAAAAATTAAAAATTTAACAAATTCACCAAGATTCTTGACCTTAATTTATCTAATTTGGTAAGAATTTTTTACAAATATATATTTATTATTTACACAATAATATATGCTCAAAATGAGAGCTAAATTTATCATATTTTAGTGCATGAATTGAGGTGCTTCGCATGCTTCCAAGTGGCCGAACAACAGTTCTCATGCTCAAAGTGTATATACAAATCCTCACGGAATCGAATTATTCTGTTCTCAATTTTTTGAAAAGGCATGCATGTCCCTGTAATGCATTCGGTAAGAAAATATATTTCATAGTTTCACAATGCATTTATGACCCACAAATCATGGAAATAATAGGTTTGACCAAACCCATGAACAGATCATAGTATACAAATAAAAGTACTTCCAGAAAACATTATGTTTTCAACTCTCACACAGACAAAATATGTATTGAGCTTTTTGGTGTCAATGCTGCCGTTTTCATCATCAAATTCAGATTTCCATGTTTTAGGGCTTGCTTCCGGCAGTTTTTTCTTTTGTTTAAAAAATAGGATTCCTATTTCTCTAAAGATAGCATGTCATTTATTGACTTTTGAGAATTATATATGCCTTAATTATATTTTTTTATTTAAAATACCATATTATTAAAAGGAGAAAAGAGGATATAAGAGCATCTCCAAGGCCAACAAAACACACGAAAATAAAAAGCCAAATAAAAACTAATTGAATTAGCAACTAGCTTCAGATTTCAGAAGCAAACTGCAAATTTCCGCAACTGCCAGTTTTAAAAAGAATTAAATTAAGTTTTCAAAATAATTCAATTAATTGTATGTATGAAAAGCCATTATAAACAAATTAATCCAACTTTTGATCCAAATCTAAATTGAAATCATAATCAATTTTTTGCTTATATAGTTATCCATACGTACATGCATATATCTTCCTCTAACTTATACATTAAAAGATAATTTTTGTTAATTTTAATTATGTTATGTATCTTTATTTTTTTTCTATTTTATGAATTCCAATGAAATTAAAAGAATAAAAAAGTGATTTAAAGTGGAATTCAAGCCCCCATAGATTTTTATAAGCCAAACTTTATGGTGTTAGTGCTTCTTTGATTACTTAGTAATACGGCTTGATTGTTTGCTTAATTTTAGTAATAAACTGATACAATTAAGCTAGAAAAACTTAACTAAGAAAAACCGACGAGTTTCAAGTTCAACTAAGATTGAAAACTAGAAAGAATTTATCGATTTGAGAGTGACGTATAAATTTATAAAATATTCGAAAGTGATTTAACATTTATTAATAAATAATGGTTAGAATATTATTATCTTCAGATATTATAATAATTTAAATAATAAAAGATGAAAAATATTTATGGTTAGAGTTTGATTGGGTATTCTCAATGTAAAGAGATTTTAATTGAATATTAGGTCAAACTAGAGGGATCCGCCCATTTTTATCTTCCTTCCTATCTTTTCCGGTAGAGAAAAATATAGTTGAATTTTGAATATAATTTTATGCCTAATTTATTTGTTCTCAATAAGAAAAAAGGGTCAACAAATGTCACATGGTAATTAAATTAAAATTACTTAAAACAACGAAGCCATAAAACAGGGCAAACTTCATTTATGAATGCAGCCTTCATACACCCAAATTAAATTAAACACTGCTAAATATTGCAGCCAAAAGTTATGGGTCAAATAAGAATTCAATTCTAGTAGCTAGGAAACGAAAATAAACATAAAATAACATGAATTACATCATTACTTGGGCTATTAATTTTTTTTTTATATTTATAAAAATTATATATAATTTTTATAATAACAATAATTAGAATTGAGTACGAATGTCGAACATTTAAATATTTAAATTCAATAATTTTGCATTGTTTAATACTTTCATATACCATTATTACATTTACATTGTTATAATATTAATAACAATGTACAAGAGGGATTTATGGATCAAGAGACTGCACAAATTCTATGTGCCAATGGAAAATCTTCTAACGCCATTATCAATGAATCTTCACATGATATTACACTAATTAATTTAATTGCATTGTTAATTAGAAGTTGACATTGAAATTAATTAGGCAGGTTTTCTACATTGTCACGCAAATGATTATATTCATGAACTTGGTAAGATTTCAGTAAAATTTAATTTTTTTTTAAAAAAATGCGTTTACATAGTAATTCATTTGTTTAATACTCGATATTAGATGATTTAATTAGTAAATTTTTTTAAAAGTAAGACGAGAATTTTAAAATTTAAATATTACATATATTGAAATGAAAAAAAATTTTAATTTTTAAATAATATTTTAAAAATTAAATAAGCAAATTTTTATTAATAAATATCTTTTTACAAAATATTTTTAATATATATAAGTAAACAATTTTATCTACAAATTATTAAATATTATTTTTTATTATATTTTAAATTTAAAATAATATAAACAGTATCAAATATATTCAAAATCGCTCCAGTTATATTAAAAAAACATTAGTATGCAAACGTTTATTAACCTAAATTTCCTAGGTATTATCACTTTATGATTGATGTTGAAACTTGGTTTACTAAAGAGAAAAAGTTAAGATTAATTATTATTATTTATGATTAATTTTTATAGTGTGAAAGTGACGGGAGCACATGGTTATAAAATATAATATTGTGCGAACAATTAAATTACAAGACAGAAAGCCACCGATTTCTTCTCCTTATTCTGCTCCACCTGTCACGTCTAAACCCACGTTGAAATGTTTTAAAAAATTTGCCCTCCAATTCTGACTTAAATCACGATTAATACTCGAATAAATTTAATTTATTCTTCCATTAGTTCTCATATCAAGATTACAATTCTTCATCTGCATTTAATTACCAAAATTATGACGCAATTCAATTACTATATAAGGATTAAGGCAGCCCTTATCTACAATTTTTTAAGCCAATTCGATAACGTCCAAAAAAAAAAAAGGTGCATGGATAATATATTTAAGAATTTTTTAATTATCAACAATGTTCTTCAAATTTTAAACATATTTTTATGGGTTTATTTTATGACATGTGAATGATGTCAACTAAAATTTTAATTCCTAGATTAGGAACATATTTCAAGTAATATTGAAAAGATTGAAGATTTTTCTCTAAGTATTCTAAAAGTAGTTAGAATAAAGGAAAAGGGAGAGAGAAGAGGGACGAAGGGGAATATAATTAAGGGAGAATGTCCTATTTTTTCGGTTAATGTTCCATTATCTTCTAATATTTTTTTTACTATCTCATTATCTTTTTGAATTTCGATTTTATCTTTTAATATTTTAAATATTTTTGATTTTATTATTTTGTAAATTAATTGAACTAAATGGTAAAATTAAAAAATAAAAAAAAATTAAGGGATGATGAGGTATTAACAAAAATATAAGAGAAAATAGAATATTAATTTAAAAAGTAAGGAGATAATGAGCATTTTTCTTAAATTAATTAATAAGTAGAAACAAGTGATTGAGAGGGTAAGAGGAGTTCGTTGATGTTGTGGATAAAGCAATGGGAATGTCCAAACTATTGGATAATTAATATGAAAGAATGAACCTTTTTTAGCCCTGATTACTATGTTAGCATGTTGCGTTTAAAGCTCAAGCCGTTTGCTTGTTTTTCATTGAAATAATGAAAATCATTGTATTATTTTACAACAATAATAAATTAAAAGTCATCATAGATTAATTATCTAAACATACCCTAAAATTATGCATTACGTTTGTCTAAAGATATCAGCCATTTTTCTGACTTTAATATCAAGATGTGAAAATGCCCAACTAGCCACATATTCTCGCATAACAAATGCTATTTGGATAACAAATTGAATTGCTTCCCATGATCCCATACTTGATTGATACAAAGTTTTGATGCAGTGAAGTTTTACCAAATTAGAGAAAAAAAAAATAGCCTAATGCAATTACAATATTAGAATTATAAAATATGTCGATTTGATCAACAGTATCTTCAAAATCATTGCATGTATGTATCTGCTTTTTAGGGGAGGATATATGAATATTTTTAATTAATATTATTTATTTATCCATTAAATTATATCATTTAATATAACTCAAACCTATTAGGTCAAGTTTAGATCTAATTCATTAATATTACTACTTCTAACAGAATGAATATTCTTCTAAGCTAATGTAAGCTGACATAATACAAACTCTGAAACCTATAAATGCAAGGCGTCCAAGAATCACGGGAGGGTATTTCCGTATCTCAACCTGAAAATAGTTTAAAAAGCCCCAAAAAAAACCTGAAAATAGTTTTAAAAAGCAAAAACTGCTTACCAAAGTTCGGCGCAGCTTGCTACCGATGCATGCAGATCCTATATCCGACCCCTTTATGAAATTCTATAAATAGCCTTCCATTTCAACCGTCTCACTCCATCTTAATCACTACTTCTTGTTCAACTCCTCAAACATCTCGCTCTCTCTGAATCAGAACAACAATGGCCAACACAATGGTTTATCTTCTTTTTCTTCTCTCATTTCTCTTCACTTCATTGTTTGCATCTCCAACTACTTACAATGTTGTAAGCTTCGGCGCCAAACCCGACGGCACGACTGACTCAACCAAGGCGTTTCTCTCTGCATGGTCTGAATCCTGCGGCTCAGCGTCGGAGGCAACTGTTTATGTGCCGCAGGGAAGATTCTTGCTGCGCAACGCTGCGTTTCAAGGGCCATGCAAGAACAGTCGTATTACTATCCGTATTGACGGCACCCTTGTTGCTCCGTCTGATTTTCAGGTTATTGGAGATGCTGAAAACTGGCTTTTCTTTCAGCATGTTAACGGAGTTACAATCAACGGCGGCATACTTGACGGCCAAGGAACTGGCTTGTGGGCTTGCAAGAAATCTGGAAAGGATTGTCCCGACGGCGCCACGGTAGGTTGCAAAATTCTAACTCATCTTTGTTTTGGGGTAACAAGTATCCCGTTTTCTCAAGTAATTACTTGTATGCAATTCAAATGGTTATAAAAGTTGGGGATAAAATTTGCAGTTTAATTTCATAATGAAGGAAAGGAAGTTAAAAGGTTTTCAAAGGTCAACCTGCATATGCTTTAATTTTATTTTTGGTATAATTTGTACTGATTGGAGTTTTTCTATACGTATTCTTCTGTTTTTCAGTCAATACGCTTTTCCGATTCCAACAATATAGCAATCAACGGATTGACATCACTAAACAGTCAGTTGTATCACATTGTTTTCCATGGTTGCGACAACGTGAAATTGCAAGGCGTCAAGGTTTCAGCCTCCGGAAATAGCCCTAACACCGATGGTATTCATGTTCAATCATCGACCGGCGTCACAATCCTCAACACCAAAATATCTACAGGTGATGATTGTGTCTCAGTTGGCCCTGGAACAACCAATTTGTGGATCGAAAATGTTGCATGTGGCCCTGGCCATGGAATCAGGTAAAAAAATGAAAAGGGAATTTATGAATATACGAATAATATAGATCGTCCTTATATTTATAGTGTTTTTGGTGATATTTTACAGCATTGGGAGTTTAGGGAAGGATGCAAACGAGGCTGGAGTACAAAATGTGACAGTCACAACTGCTACATTTACAGGATCTCAGAATGGTTTAAGAATAAAGTCATGGGCGAGACCAAGCACTGGATTCGCCAGGAACATTCTCTTCCAACATGCAGTAATGAATAATGTCCGAAATCCAATCATAATTGACCAACATTATTGCCCTCATCACAAAGGTTGTCATGGTCAGGTTTCAGGAGTTCAAATTAGTGGTGTAACATACCAGGATATTCACGGAACTTCGGCAACAGAAGTTGCAGTGAAGTTTGATTGTAGTTCAAAGTATCCATGCTCCAGGATAAGATTGGAAGACGTAAAGCTTACTTATAATAATCAACCAGCTGCAGCATCTTGCAGTAACGTTGAAGGATCTGTTTCTGGTGTAGTTCAGCCCAACAGTTGCCTGTAGGGATGAAAGGCAATTGTTACTCAGTTGCTTCATATAGTAATTTGACAGTATGTATACGAGAGTATAAGTACGTACTTATGTTTATTGCTTGAGCCTGTGGCGTTGCTCTTTAGCCTGGCCTTGCAATTGGCATAATTATTGCTAGAAATATCAATCCCCATTTAGGGCTTTGTTGTTGCTATGAATGGAAAGAAATATTATAAGTTTATCTTCGTATAGTATTGAATCGTAGGTTATACTCGATATCTTCTCAAAACTTTCCTTTTTCCAAGTATTTCATAATCTTATTTCGCATGCCAAATACAAAGAGTTGGAGATTTTTATTCTCACAGAAGAATAAAAGGAAATAGGAAGAGATCTCTTCAACAAATCAACGTCAGTCTTAAGAAAATAATTATAAAATGGCATGGGTGAAAAATGTATGTCGTGATTATTTTGCAGGTGCCCCCGTTTTCTAACATGAATTTGCAGAAAAATGTATGTCAGAATTTCATGTCTATTTAATGCTCATAATCTCAAAATTTAATGTAATGCACACAATTATTCTAGTACGATAACAAAGCACATGCATATATTCCATATTTAGAAACAAAAATCTGAATTTATTTACTTAGTTTTCACACAACTGAGTACAAGCAAGTATTATAATGTCTGTCCAATGGCGCATTGTTGCCATGAATTTTGCGTTAAAACTACGTTTTTCTTGGTGGAATTAAAGAAATAAAAATTTATGTTAAATTAACATGTGGGCCTTTCAACATTCAAGAAGCTATAATTGCAACTCTTGATCTAAACAAGCAATAAATTAATATAGACCTAATTATGCTTCCTTGATTACTTAGTAATACCGTTTGATTGCTTGCTTCATTTTAGTAGTAAACTAAAACAATTAAGCTAGAAGATTATGCATGCTCATAAAGATTATAAAATATAGAAAAAAGGTGACGAGTTAATTGGAGTTCAATTAAGATTGAAGATTAGAAAGAAATTAATGATTTAAGACTGATGTATAAATTTATAAAATACTTGAGAATAATTTGACATTTATGAATAAGTGTAGGTTAAAATGTTATTGTTGGACATATATTCCGACCTCCTATTAGACCGGCCTTTTCGTTAGGTTTTTGCACAATTGCCTTCAAATCAGTTTAATAGATCTCCTAAATAGAAAATAGTGAATAATAAAACTAGTCCCAAGCTATGAAGAGATCATAGGTTAATATTTTTCTGCAAAAGCCAAGCTCAATAAAAGAATTCCTTTAGTTATTTTATCCAAACCAGTTAAAAAACTAAAATAAACACAAATCTTTAATTTTTTTTTCCAATTAGACTTTTATAGGAGAATCTATAAAATCTATGGAAAAAATAAGTATATAAAAAAAAAGAAAAGAAAAGAAAAGAAAAGAAAAGAAAAGAAAGAGGGATCTTCTCTCTACATAAAACAAAATTTTAGTAATTGACATTAGTTGATGAAATTTGATATCAATAATTAGCCAATTTGTTATAGAGAATTTCGTGGTATACTCGAAGGTGTGTATTTATTTTTGTTTGTATTAAATATATAAATAATTTAAAATATATTATTTTTATGTTAAAATATTTAAGGGATTGTGTTCGAACCTTACTTATGATAGGATACTCAGAATATTGTTAGGTTTCCTATTATATTTGGAGCGTGGTCAGATCCTCTCTAATTTCTAAAAAGATATTGAAGTGTATATGTCTAGATGTTTAGGGTATCTGTAAATGTTCAGGATGTATAGTAATTGTCATATTTAAATTCCTATTAAATATTTTGTACATATGTAGTATATACTAGATTGTAATGTAATATTTAAAATAACAATATTTCAAAAACTTTATTTATCTTAAATTAAAAATAATGATAATATTCCAAAAAATAAATAAGTAAACATCGACTTAAAAAATGATAATATTTCAAAAAAATAATAGTATCATTTAATGTAATTATTAGTTAGGTCCATCGTCAAATATCATTTAAATTTAATTAAAAATATCATTAAGATTAAGATAAACATCAATTGAGTTCAATACAAAATATCTTGACTAATAATAAATATCATCACAATTCATACATATATATCATTCATTTCCATAACATATATATCATTCACGTCTATACCTATTATTATTCAATTCTAAAAATTTATATGTTATCAACAGCTAAATATTTTTATCTAGTAATTATTTATATTTATAAGTTTTAAATATTTATATCTTATAGCGAAATTGTTTGAAATTTTAATATTTGATACCTACTAGCTTATTGAAGTAATTCTTATATCACTAATAAATTTTAACTATCGACAGCATAATCTTAAAAAATTCTTGATTTACTATTTTGTTAAGTTTACTACATGCATGCATTGAATAGGAGATACTATAAATTTTAATTCATTATAATATTAAAATAATTTTGAATTATCTCAATGTTCTTTTGGGTCTCTGTTTATAAATGTATAATTTTCTTACATACTATTATATTAATATGTAAGGACTAAAATTAGTTAAAAAGATTTCATTAATTATTAGCATGAATAAAAAAATGGGAAAGGGATCATGGTTGATTATTTCTAGTTAAAGTATGAGAAAAATAAGTATTATTTAAAATAATTGTATATGCTAAGTTGAAACTCGTCCCTTTTTATTAAAGAAAATCTATGTTTGAAATAAATTAATAAAATAAAATATTACACTAACCAAATTAATTTCAATTATTGTTTCACACGTACTCTCTAATCTTTTTCTATATATTATGACTTAATGACATATTTAACTTATGTATATCATATAAGTGTTTTCAATATATATATCATTATTTATTTGTTTATGGTACTATTCTATAAGCTTTGTCTGCTTGTTGTTTTCAAGAGAAGAAGCTTAACATCTTATATATGGTTAGAAGCATGATTGTGGTCTATAAAAAAAAAATTGTACTAAAAGGTACAGGCATCTTGTTCAAAAGAACACCAAAAAATTGAACTAAAGAAATATCAACATCTTCTCTAAAATGACAAAAACATATATAAGAAAGGTACCAACATTTTGTGTAGAAGCAAACAAAAAAAATATATATCTAAATGGTGTTAGTACCTTGATCAAAAGAACACAAAATAATATATATATAGCAAAAAAGTACCAATATCTTATTAAGAAAGACATAAAAATATGTATTAAAGAGGTATTAGCAAATTGTTCGAAAGGATACTAAAAATATGTACCAAATAGGTACCAAACATTTTCTTCAGAAAGACATTTATATAATAACAAATATAATAAAAATAATATGAGTGAAAGTATTTAAACAAGAAGATAATATAAGAAAAATTAAATGTATACTTCACGTACCTGCATCAACAAATAAAAAATTGTATTTATAATGTTTTATAAATAAACTGCTGAAATAAAATATTTAGACCACACACATGGTTTTAGGTAAATAAAGCGTTGAAAGCAGCTAGAGGTGTAAGTACAAGGTTTGTATAAATTTAGAAAGCCTTTGAAATTCTTATTTCTTGCACCAAAACTACCGCCGGCCATTGCTGCACTGCTTAGCTTGTTTTGCTTTCTTCTACTTAACTATTGTGGTCTTGAGCTTTTCTCCGACTTGAGCTTCTACTAATAGATGCATCGAACTTTAATTTGAGTTTGTCTCAGAATTGAGGATCGCATGTATTTTTCTCATTGCTGATAGCTACTTAATTGTTTTCCTATAGAACAAATAATACAAGAAGATAAAAATTGTTAATACATCGTTTGTCGTATGTTTTAAATATTTGTTTAATTTTTTATTTTTTAATAATACCCATTATAGATGTGTTAACTTTAAACAATTTTAATGTTTCAAAAATACTTTCATACAATAATTTTTGAAATAGTCGAATTTCTTCCTATGTAGGCCGTATAACAAGTAAAATGATTAATTAATGTAAAAGAATTAACCCATACTATCTACCTACTTCCTTGATATTTTAGGGATCTACAAAGTTCAATATTATATTTTATTAGTCCGGTACTTCTTTGCAAATGTAGGACATGCCACAATGATATAATACTAATATACAAGTTATTATATATACCCCATGGTAATTAAAGTATTTAAATTTTATTAGTCCACAGACCACTTCCTTGTCAACCACCCTTTAACATATTGTTGATACTATTGCCCTTGGTTTGAAGAATAGAGAGTTTAACTCTTACAAGTTAAATCTTTGACAATAAATAAAAAAAAAAAAGGTTGTTTGAATAAAAGAAAAATGTCGTGTTAAGTTCACAATTTAATTAAAGATAAGAAATAAAAATTATTTGACTTCCGAAATAAATGATGTTATTGTTCTATATGATATATAATTTTAAACCAAGAACCAATTATTTGAATAAAAGAAAGATGTATGAAAAACTTCAGTGATTACATTATTTTGAATTTGAAAAATTATAAGATTAATTTATTATAAACAGTGAAATAATTGATATAAATTTAATGTATGAGTTTGATTTTACATGGTAGAAAATAAATAGATTTTATAGCTATATTTTTAGGAGAGAAGACCTTTTTTTTCATCAGGATAAAAGTGAAACATTTTCACTTTTTTAATGCCATTATACAGAAATAAGCGTTTTAATTATAATAAGACTCAAGTTGCAATTTATTACCTTTTTTTTTAAAAAAAACCTTAATTTACATGAATAGACAATAGGTCATTCAAACTTCAAACTTCAAACTTGAGACCAAACAAATAACCCTAAGTATTCTAAAGATCAGTTGATATAATTTGTGCAACAAGTTCAATCTGAGTAGGAATTGTTTAGTAAGATTTCACCATCAAAAGAGTAGTCACCAAAGAAATACTTACTACTCAACAAATTTTTAATTAAAGATAAAGTAAGAGATACCTTAAGCTTTTATTTTAATTTTAGTTCTAAGTTCTCTTTCACATCTATTTGTTTCTTTATGTTATGTATAAAAATGTAAAATTAAAAAAAAAATAAGATGACAATATGGATAGGAATAAAATTGAAAGTCAACTTTACTTTGATTATCAACATATATTGACTGTTACACTGTAAAATATTCTTATACACTCCACTTGCATTAATTGATTCTATCTTAATTAGCAGCACTCCAACTTTCTTTATCGAATTTTAATTTTTACTTTTAAAAAAGAAATTGATCGTTTAATAACGCAGGAAAGAAAGCAAAAATGTTGGGCGTGTCTTGATTTTGCCCATGGAAGCCATCCTGCCTTAGCATATCAATTATTGACAAATATTCGAGTCTATTAATTAAATTTGTGTTGCTAAAGATTTAATTAAAACCTTCTATGATTTTTATGTTATTATTGGATTTAATTAATTCTATAAGCTCAAGATATATCTGTTAAGTCATATTATTGTTTGAAATAAAATTCAGTATAAAAATATACAAAACGAAAGAGCAAAGTCATCCTTTGGCAATTAAAACTACTTCTCTTGTCAATTATCCTTTAATGATATTCTTCTAGTAGTTGTATTAATAATAGAAAGAGAAATTATAATTTTCAATTCTCCTTTTGGAATATTTTTCCTCACTTTTAATCGTGCCTTCTAGGCTTATGGTATAAAAATGCATTTCAACATAACCTAATTATGAAAATATATTGAGAGAATATGTTTAGAATTTCAGATTCTAATTACGTTCAAAACTTCAAGTTTTTATTTACAATTTTATGCTCAAAATATTGGATTTTGATTTATAAATTAATATTCAAAACTATAGTTTGTACTTTAATAAAGTATATTTAGAGCTTTGAGTTTGAAAATGATATGTTATTCAAAACTTTATATTTTCGTAGAGTATCAATTCAAGAACTTTAGGTTTTAACATTGACAATGGTTATATGAAGTTTTTGATCCTTATAGTCATTATATGAAACTTCAGGTCCATTAGTGTATGAAATTTTAGGCTATTATAATTGTTACATGGAATTTTGGGTTAATGTAATTGATGTAAAGAACCCTAGGTACATGCAAACACTTTACCAAACTTTAAGCCCGTATAAATTATATTTTGCAGATTTAAAACTTCAAGTTCTCATGTAATAATATTTAATTAAAAATTTTTAGGCCCGACAAGTAATTCCATTTTCAAAATTTTAAGTTCTAATTAATGAGTTTATCTTTTAGAACTTTAGGTTCTAATAACCTCTTATTTTGTAATCTTCAAACTTGTAATAATATTTAATATTATTGATAATACCATAACTTAAAAATAAATATTGTAATCAAAATTAATATCAATATTGAATAAATATGTTAATATAAATAATCGCATATAGTATCAATAGTGAATAAATATGTTAATATAAATAATCGCATATAATATACTATATATTCTTATTTTCTATTATGAAAGATTCAATTTAATGACAGTCATGGAGTACACTCATTTACATAATAACAAATATAATAAAATAATATAATGTGGAAATATTTAAATGACAAAATAATATAAGAAAAATTAAATAAACACTGCATGTACATGTGTCAACAAATAAACAATTGTGTTCATAATGTATTTGATAATATATTATAAATAAACTACTGAAATAAAATTTTAGACTACACATGGCTTTATGTAAATAAAGGTTTAGAGGTGTAAATGAAAGATTTCTATATATTTAGAAAGTCTTTGTAATTCTCTTTTTTTTGCACCAGGGCTATGGCAAAGCGTGTCTGTGTATATATATATATATATATAGAGAGAGAGAGAGAGAGAGAGAGAGGTTTGAAGGCAGTTTCATGATGTGGGATTCTTGCTAAGGCGGTGGAATCCATTATTTTATTCACAACTTCTTTTAATTTATAGTCAATTACTAATTGGTTTGTACATCTTTACTGATGAGTAGCCGTTTAAACAACCCAAGTCTGGAGGGTTATAGAGTGTTTTCAGGACAGCAAGCTCGTACATCATATATCATATATTGTGCAATATCCGAGCATGCTGTGCTGAAAACACTCTATAACCCTCCAAAAATGTGTTGTCTAAACTACTATTCATCAGTTAGGATGTACAAACCAAGAGCTGAATTATTGTTGAGAAACTAGAACAACCTGTTTTCCAACATTGCGCCCACTGAATAAACCTACAAGAGCAGCTGGAGCATTTTCCAGGCCTTCAGCTATGTCTTCAACATAAACAATTTTTCTTTCTCAGATTGAAGGCAACACTGTTTCCAAAAAGTTGGAGTATTGCGGAAAGTAATTGAAAACTGCCCTTCCTTCTATCCGAATTTGCTTGTTAACAACGTTGGCCAAATTGAATATACCTTCATGTTGACTAAGATTATATTGTGAAATCATTCCACAAGCATAAACGCGCCCATTATTTCTCATGTTTGCAAGCACTGCATCCAGCATTTTCCCTCCGACGTTCTCGAAATAAATGTCAATGCCTTCAGGAAAACACCTGGTGAAAAGGAAAAAAATGGGAGTGATCTCAAACGGCATTTGTATCTCATTCAATCTGTCTTTGCGGTGTCTAAAGGATAATGTTTACAACATGTTGACCTTGATAAAAGCAAGTCATGCTTTTCTTTATAGTTGAAAGCATCGTCAAATCCAAACTTGTTCTTCAATAGTTCAACCTAAGATAAAAGCAGTAGGCAAGAAAGGATATGAGTGCCCATGTTCAGGATGAAAATCATCCAATTAACAAAACTCATTATTTATTTTGTGCACCTTTTCTTTGCTCCCAGCACTTCCGACAACATTGCAACCCATCAATTTTGCAAACTGCCCTACAAGCTGCCCAATGGCACCAGATGCTGCCGAAATGAAGACGTATTCCCCTTTCTTAGGAGCACAAACTTGGTGAAAACCACCCCAAGCTGTCATCCCAGGCATACCTTCAGGAAAACACAGATGCAGGGGCAATTAGAGACCATCAACTCAATTACAAAATAAGCAAATTAGAAATGCCCGACTGATTTTGGAGCCATAAAAATATGTTTAAGAGATTCGGATTCTATTAAGAAAAATTCTAGCAGAAGCTAATTGCTTCTGTACAAATGAGTGTTTAATAATGTAACACAACAATTAGGAATATAATCCTAGTTGTAAATAATACTAATAATCACAAATGTATCAAGTTATGCACAAATGAGTGTTGAATAATGTCCGAAATCCAATCATAATTGACCAACATTAATGCCCTGATCACAAATGTTGTCCTGGTCAGGTTTCAGGAGTTCCAATTAGTGATGTAACATACCAGGATATTCACGGAACTTCGGCAACAGAAGTTGCAGTGAAGTTTGATTGTAGTTCAAAGTATCCATGCTCTAGGATAAGATTGGAAGACGTAAAGCTTACTTACAACAGTCAACCAGCTGCAGCATCTTGTAGTAATGCTGGAGGATCTGTTTCTGGTGTTCTTCAGTCCAACAGTCGCCCGTAGGGATGGAAAGCAATTGTTATTCAGTTGCTTTATATACTAATTTGATAGTATGTATACGAGATTATAAGTACGTACTTACATTTATTGCTTGAGCCTGTGGCGTTGCTCTTTAGCCTGGCCTTGCAATTAGCATCACTAGATCAATCCCCGGTTACAGGTTTCTTGTTGCTATTAATGGCAAGAAAAATTATAGATTTTTCTTTATATAATATCGAACGGTTGCTTATACCCGATATCGTCTCTAACCTTTCCTTTTTCAAATATTTCATAATCTTATTTTTCTTGCCGCATACAAAGAGTTGGAGATTTCTATTCCCACAGAAGAATAAAAGGAAATAGGAAGAGATCTCTTCGAGAAATCAACACGATTCTTAAAAAAATAATCATAAATTGGCACGGGTGAAAAATGTGTCGTGATTATTTTGTAAGTACCCTGTTTTCTAAGATGAATTTACAGAAAAATGTAGGTCAGAAATTTCCTGTGCATGTGATGTTCTTACTCTCGAGATATAATGCACATAAACTTATTTGGTTTGAATCAATGTAATGCACACAATTATTCTAGTCAACAGATAACAAGGCACATGCATTCCGTATTTAGTAACAAAAATCTTAATTTATTTACGTGGTCTTCATACAACTGAGTACAAGCAAGTATTATAATATCTGTACAATGGCACATTTTTGCCATGAATTTTGGGTTGAAAGTATGTTTATCTTGGTGGAATCAAAGAAATAAATATTTATATCAAGGAGCTATAAGCTATTATAAATTTATTAAATGAACATGTGGCTCTGTTATAAGTTTTGTATCTGATTTGAGTAGTTTCTCTTTCTATATGCACGGTATTTGTATTTTCTTCTATTTTATCTTTTGTCTTTGGGGAATTAAAAAAGAAAAAGGACACATTATTGCGGTCGGAGTCATCCATGACGATCCCATAAGTATAATTTTTTTTTTCTTGTCGGCTGCTTAATTCATTTTTTAACTAAGAATACCATGTTTTAACAAATTTACTGTTTATGCCCAACATTGTATTTGTATTTTTTAAAATATGTTTTTGTTTCTTATTTAAAATAAATAAAAAATTGTATTTGGTGAGTCTGCATAATCATTTTATATTTTTGCAAAATAGTAGTCTTACATATACAAGTTTCATATATAAGTAGTGGGATACAAATTAATGTGGTACTATTTCCTGAATTAGATGCAGACTGAGGAGGGGACAATAAATTTATACCTATCTCGACTTTCCACTGCTAGCAAATCAATAGATTTGCTCCTATCTCATTCATAACTCTTAATAAATTTATCATCTTGTACTGATATATTATACATCTAGTTATATAATATTGTAAACAAAAAAAAATAATAACGACGAGCGGAGAATGGTGAAGTTTCCTTGCACCTTGCACCTTGCACTTAACAAAACAATCCATAAAAGACATATAAAAAGGCGACAAGGCATAAAAACAACAACAGTATTAGACAAGTAATTAACTACGTTAATAAGTAGTTCATGTAACACTCAATTGTTTAAATTTAAACAATTTAGTTGCATACATAATTAAAATTAAACACAAATAATGAAGATGACATACGCTGTGCTAGCAATAAGTCTTGCACAATTATTAATCAACAGGGAAGTTGATCAATTCAGATTGAGATAATTGAGTCCAGATATTCAAACGTCAATGGCATAAACACATCTGATGCATCAGCCTCAATGAAATCAAGCTCTTTCTTCAACAGGTGCATGTACACTACCCAGTCACCGTTACCGATGGGACTTGGCATCGGCATGACGTAGCCGGAGCTACTTCCCCAAGGAAAATAGCAAGATCCGATCATCGGCTTACCCCATCCGAAATCCACCTTGGAAATCTCAAGCCCCTTCCCTGATGACACCAGAAATGCCGGTCCATCGTCTCTTCCACTGTTGTATCTTAGGCGAAACAGGCTCAGGCCTGTGCTTTTCAATCCAATCAATTAGGCCCACGAAATGATCCGCAGTACCTATAGTTTCCAGGAATTCATGAACTTTCTCTGCAATCAAGGATAAGGGTTTTTCAACGAGCTGATTTATTTGCTCTCCTCCCAAGGCGATTGATACTACATTTCCGAAATATGCACGCATCATCTGCTTCGATTTTTCATCATCTCCTTGGCTTAACCTAGATCTTCCGTCAACAGTAATACCCATTTTAGAAACTTTTTCATTGTTTGAACCATAACATTTTGCTATCATTTTCCATAAATAAGCACTGAACGATTCAAACTTTGTCCTCCTGGATCCGTTGGCACTGGCAAGTGCATTAATTTCATTGATTTTGTCATTTGTGACATAGTATATGCGACTTATGTTATGATCATTGCTGGCCTGTTGAGGTTCTGCTGGAGTTGGTGGCAGCTTTGAGATTGGGATGTAAATGGCATCTACAGTAGGGTTGATGTTGTGGCGCCGTTTAGGGTTTAGCAGAGATCGGCGAAAACATGGTGGTAAAGAAATTGGCTTCGACTGAGCGATTTCAGTCCAGGAAATGAGAAACAAATTGTTGGAGTACAAGTCCATAATTCGATGATCAGAGTTCCATGCCACCACAACACCGCCGCATTTCAGTTCAGTTGCCTGTAAAATTTGTTTGTCAAACTCCATGTTATAGTAATTGAATAGGCAAAATTGATTATTCTGTGAAATCACTTCTTATTGATAAATTGTCTTTAATGTAAGCTTGGTTATGTTTGAGGAATGTCATGGTAATTATAATTTTAAGGAAGCGGATTTGGTGCATCAATAAATCAGATTTGATAAAAATTACTAAAGACAATTTACTTAATTTTTTATTTAAATGAAACTGTAAATTTCTGTTTTTTTTGCATTATTATTGATTTAAGTTACAGTTAAAACTTGCTGAATATTCAAACATATGAGTTCCATCATATTAAGTTCATTTGATAGAATTTTATTATATAAATATAAGAAATATTTTAGAATTAATCAAGTTTCTACTTAACTCTATAAATTAATTTTTCCGTCCTAATAAATGTACAAATAAATTTTTAATTTCAATAATAAATACTAATAAAATTTTGTCTTATATATATTAAGATAAAAGAATACAAATTTCACACTATATACTAATTTAAAAAAATTATTGAGACAAAATAAGTAATAATAGTATTTATTTTTGAGGATCTTGGATGAAATAAATATAAATATATCTGAAATAATGGAAAAAAAAGCATATAAATATATATAAAATCACGTTTCATTATTTCATCTAATTTTTCTTTTCATAGGGTTTGGCAGGCAATAGTCTAGTCGATCCCTTCCGTAAATCAATTTACGAATAAACACTTGTTAAATTGCCCATATAATTAATATGACAATAATAATAAATGGCTAAAATAAATATAGTATCCAAGGACCAATTAAAACTTACGTTTTGTTGAAATCTTACTAATTGTATAATAAAATTAACAAGTACAAAGTGCCAATATTCCACATTGTAATTATTATTCAGGAAAAACTATATGCTTACCTACCTATTAGATTACCGTACACAGAGGTACTTACAAGTAATTAATTGGCAGGAGAGAAGAAGAAAGAAATTTATAGTTATTCTATGAGGTAATTTCATTTTTCGACTTTAACATTTTAAGAAATATCACTTTGATTTTTTTATATTTCATATATTAGATAAAATGGTTTATGACATTATTAAAAATCATCACTTAAGTCTAAATTATTTCGATCAATATTATAGATCTCTTGATCAAACTTATATAAGCATTTATTCATTGGTGAAATAAGATAATTTTCAATTTATCCCACCTAATATCAATAATCTTAAATTCAAATACAAAATTTATAAAAATTATCATATCATAGGCATATATTAACTCTCATCTTTTAACAACAAAAAAAGGAGAAATTGTAATTTTAAAAACTTAAATTAATAAAAAAATTTTATTTTTTTCTATGTCCACCTCTATTTCTTTTTTCTTTTCTTCTTCTTTCATTATTTTTTCTTCTCAATTATTTTTTGATCTAGAAGAGATTGGAATTACAATTAAAGTTTGTTTGTAGAGAGAAATTTTTTGGATTTGAGTTTTTCTTTTTAAATTTCAATTAGTTGATTCAATTGTTAAAATTATGAAATTGATTGTGATTTATAAGATTATAAGATTAATTTGATCTGAATAAATTAATTTCATTGTGTATTGATTTTTTTTAATTGAGAACATCAAACGACTAACTTTAATTTGTTTTAATCTCATTGTCATTTCTCCTTGATGAAAAAAATGAGGGGAAGAAGAATAAGAAAGAAAGGAAAGAAATAGAGCAGAAAGATGAGGAAAAAATATAAAATTAATTTATTAATATTATAAAATTATAATTTTATCTCTTTAGTTGCTAAAAAAAAAGATATAAGTTAACGTCGGACGATATGATGCCTTTCATAAATTTTAGGACTGACTGCATTGAAGATTATTAATATTAGATGGGTTAAATTATAAATTACCTCACCTACAAATTCCTGAAAATTTACATAAGTTTGGTTGAGTGACTTAACTAATATTGACCAACATAATTTGGACCTAAGTTATGATTTCCATTAAAGTTAGGGATCTTTTTATCTAATATATAAAATATGCCATGCAAAATGATATGTCTTAAAATATTAAGTATCAAAATGAAATTAACCTAAACTTTATTATTTTTGAACATGTAAATAAAATTATTGGATAATTTTATTAAAATTCTCTATCTCTATGCATGACTTCTTCATCATTTGGTGGACTTTTCTTTTTATTTTTATTAATAAACTTTTATACAAAAATTTAGATAAGTAAAACAAAAAGAAGAATATTAATTTTAATTTAGTCACGTGTGTTTCCATTGTATAGGGTTTTAACCGGATAAGTTTAGCCAAAATTTTCACATAAGATTAAGAAGAATACTAACCTGAACAGAAAGCACTCCGAAGTTTATCTGAGGCATGAATTTACCTTCAATGCTGTCGTCAGGATTATACAAATTGAGTTCTCTCAGCTCAACGTTTGCATAAGCTTCAACAAAATCCACACCACGGTTGTTGCAGAGAAGCTCAGGCTCACCTACAGAATTGAACACAATTTCCCCGGCAAGCGGGTAATAGAGCACAAGAACTTCAGCCAGGGACTTCTTCAGAACACCAACAAAGGACGCAAAGTAATTATTAGTATCCAGCTCTGGCTTCTTGTAGCAGAAGAAGCAGCCCGCGTTTACCGGACGGACAAGCAAATCCATATTGAAGAACGGCAGCCAATGCTCTGCCAATGGAAGAGCTGCTGCTACAACTTCTTTTTTTCTCACTGTCACTGTGAATTCTCCTTTCGTAGCCATTTTTGGTTGGGGGATTTCTCTCTTTCCTTTTAGTGATCCGAAGGGATTGTGTGGTGATGGGTTTTTGAATGAGGAAATTTATAGCCAAAGGTTGGAGAATATATTTAATAAGATTGTTGACAATTTGCATAGTTCGTTCATGAGAAAGTTACTAGAAACTACTCCTAATTATTTAATTTATTTGGTTAGAGTTTTTACAAGAGCGCATACGTTCTTGTGGTAAGATTTGATAAAATTTTAATTTTTTAGGAGCCATTAACTTTTGTAAGAGATGGGTTTCAATTATCACTGTTTGATGAAACAAATTGTAGCCAATTGGAAATTTTTTAATTTTAATCTAAAAAAGATTAGATAATTATGTCTAAGTCTTTTATTAACTATACGAGGTATAAGAGTCTAACAACCATCTCGTATTTAGAAAATCCCACTTGTTATATCTAATATTCTTGAGCCTTGGAGTAGGCTGAAGATTCCCATCGTATCCTACTCGCCAATAATTGTCTAGTCTATGGACCGTATCCTTGTGAACATATCAAATTAATTGATAGTTAATCCATAAACTATTAAAATAATCTCCCTATACATGCATGTGCTTAAAATAGTTTAAGATTGTTTACGCAAAAAAAAAAAAAAAAAAGAAACGTATTTTTCGATAGCAAACAACATCTTCTAGTTTCCAAATCCTTCCTCTGATTTCTCTCTTTCTGAAAAAACAACAAATATCAGAAGAGAGCTGACTTCCTCAACGTAAACTCCCCGATACTTAAGTTAGCAAAGTATTTGGAGAAAGATAAAAGAATAGTAATTTGACAGAGTTTTACTTTAAATAAATGTGCCAATTTTATTCCTTTAGTCGCTGGGATTTTAGAGGTCTCTCATTAATTGTTATCATCCTATTTTCTGTCATAACCACCTATCATAGAAGTCGGGATCGTGGGTGGTTACAGGATGAGATTGTAGTTATTCACCAAAATGTCCGATCAGGTCTCATTTTCTTTACCTGACCTGAAGGGCATTTCCTAATCGACCATGAACCATGCAGGGACATGGATATACTATCCGGTTGGCATTTTATCGCCTCCGGTGTTATGTAATACCCAATCTTAATTAGAGATTGATTTGACCTCGGAGCTATACTCTTGGCGTCCAATGTAGTATGCATCAACCTCAAGTATTTTTCCCAACATCAAGCCCCCAAATTTCTAGTTAAATGTTATTTTACTAGAAACTAAATTATTGCCTTCGCTTTGGGTAAACATATAAATATATATGAAATAATATAAAAACATACAAAATCAAGATTTCATTATTTTATCTAATTTTTCTCTTCATAGGGTTCGGCAGGGGTATGGTCTAGATGATCCCTTCTCTAAATTGATTTATGAATAAAAACTTATCAAATTGCTCAGATAATTAATATTGCAATAAATATTAAACGGCTAAACTAAATATAGTATCCAATGACCAATTAAAACTTAGGTTCACAAGCTTTGTTGAAATCTCATTAATTGTATAATGAAAATTAACAAGTACAAAGGGCCCAATATTCAACATTGTAATTATTATTCAGGAAAAACCATATGCTTTCCTGCCTATTAGCTTACTCTATATAGAGACTCTTACAAGTAATAAAATGGCAGGAACAGAAAAAGAAAGAAAATTTATAGGTATTTTATGGGATAATTTTATTTTGGCCTTTAACGTTTTAAAAAAAATATTACTTTAATTGGCATGTTTCACATATTATATTCAAAAGTCTCTAATTTTATTAAAAATTATTATTTAAGTTCAAATTGTTTGGTTTAATGTTAGTTAGTTCCTTGACCACATTTCTATTAGCATTCAGTCAGTTATTGGTGAGATGAGATAATTTTCAATTTACCCATCTAATATTAGTAATGTTCAATTCAACCTTAAAATTTATTAATATTATCATATCACATCTATACTTTAATTCTCTTCCTTTGATGACTAAAAATGTGAAATTGTAATTTTATAAACTTAAATTAATAAAAAATAATTTATTTTTTTTTCTTTGTCTTCGTTCTTTGTTTCATTTTTTTATTCTTCCGTTATCTTCTCTTCTCATGTTTTTTTTTTTAAGATATAGGATAGATCCAAATTACAATTAGGGTTTGTTCATATAGAGAAAATTTTAGGATTTGATTTTTTTTTTTGTAAGTTTAATTATTTGATTCAATTGCTAAGATTATGAAATTGATTTTGATTTATAAGATTATGAAATCAACTTCATTTGAATAAATTACTTTCACTGTGTATTGAATTTTTTTAATTGAGAACATAAAATGACTAATTTTAATTTATTGTAATCTAATTGAAATTTCTCCTTCATAAAAGAAATGAGAAAAAGAGATGGAGAAGAAGAAAAAAGAAAGGAAAGAAATAGAGGAGAAAGATGATGAAAAAAATATAAAATTAATCAATTAGTTTTATAAAATTATAATTTTTATCTTTTTAATATTTAAAAATAAAGATGAAAGTTAAAGTGTGGATGGTATGATAACTTTTATAAATTTAAAAGTTGAATTAAAGATTATTAATATCAAGTGGATTAAATTGAAAATTTTTCTATCTATTAAGTGATGATTTTTAATAAAGTTAGGGGTCTTTTTATTTAATATATGGAACATGCCAACTAAATTGATATTTTTTAGAATAGTAAAGACCAAAATGAAATTAACACAAATTTTATTATTTTCAAACATGTAAACAAAATTGTTGGATAATTTTATTAAAATTCACTATCGCTATGCATCACTTTTTCGTAACTAAGTGGATCATTCTCTTTATTTTTATCAATCAACTTTTATCCAAGAATTTAGATTAGTAAAACAAAAAGAAGAGAATTAATTTTAGTTACTTGTGCTTCCGTTGTATAGTGTTTTAGTCTGATACGGCTAGCCAAAATTTTCACATACGATTAAGAAGAATACTAACCTGAACAGAGAGCACCCCGAAGTTTTTCTCAGGCATGAATTATACAAATTCACACCACGGTTGTTGCAGAGAAGCTCAGGCTCACCTACAGAATTGAACACAATTTCCCCGGCAAGTGCGTAATAGGGTGTAAGACCTTCAGCCAAGGACTTCTTTAGAACACCAGCAAAGGACGCAAAATTATTATTATCATTATTATTATCTAATTCTGGCTTCTTGTAGCAGAAGAACAAGCCGGCGTCTATCGGAGGAAGAAGCAAGTCAATATTGGTGAATGGCAGCCGATGCTCTTGCATTGGAAGAGCTGCTACTACAACTTCTTTTTTGCTCACTGTCACTGTGAATTGAATTCTCCTTTCTTAACCATTTTTGGTTGTGGGAGTTCTCTCTTTCTTTTAGTGAGAGTAGATTGTGTGGGGATGGGTTTGTTAATTAGGAATTTATTGCCAAAGTTTAGAGAATTTAATAATATTGTTGACAATTTGCATAGTTTGTTTATGAGAAAAGTTTTTTTAATGATAAAAACTCTTTTCAAATTTTTTAATGTCATTTGATTGACAAGAAAAAAGAGTTTTTAAAAATTTTAAAAATTATTTTTCTTTTATTAGAAAAAATCCAAAATTTAAGTTTTTGGTAATTAAGCTTCCCTAACATTTTTAAAAGATAAAATTATTTAAAATACTCTTAATTTATTTTAAAAATTCTATACTATTTCTTTAAAATAAAAGATTAAAGATTTGTTTATTAAAATAATTACTCAAATTTTTTTAAAAAGTTATTTATGATAATTATTTTTTTATTTTGTTAGTATACCACTATAGTAGACTTTTATGCATACATCGATGCAAGACAAACCCATATTTTTGTGAGAATAATTCCAGCCCCAACAGGGCAGGGGGAGGAGCCTTATTTTTTGTAAGTTTCGAACACATTCCCTCCTAAGGTAAGGCGTGTGCCCTTACCACCCAGGTAAATATCTGAATTTCTCGTATGAGCTATTAATTTTTGAAAGAATTGGTCTCTTGAAAATCATCTTGATGAAAAGACTAATGAGACTTAAAAGTATTAACAAATATATTTTAGGTTTTAACAATTTAAAATTACCCATTTACCTATCATTAATGTCGATGTGTGTTCAAAATAAATCGTAATCATATCATTAGATTCCAAATTTCTTAGCCTACATATTGGTAACTTTAAGAAATAAATTATTGAATTAAAAGATTAATACTTATTTTAAATAAAATCAATTAAATACATCGAGGATTAAGTGAATAATTTTTAAACTACTATGAATTAAATTGTACATTAAACTATATTTCACAGGTCTAGTAATCCTTTTTTCTAATTAAATTATTTACTTAACATACATATGTCAATAATTTAAATTTAATTAAATAATCATATTTAAGGGTCGAGTAATCTTTTTTCATTAAATAATTCACTTATAATACACATGTAAATAATTTAAATTGAATTAAATAATGAGATATTTACAATGTTGCAATATTTTATTTCAAAGTGTTGGAAATTAAATTTGATTTGGCTCAATAAAGAAATTTGGCATATGAATTTTGGCCCTAGAAAATTATAAATAATATGATCCAGTTTCTAAAAATTTATAAGAGAAATATCTAGTATTTGTAAAATAAATATTTAAATATTATTATGAATATTTTTAAAAGAAAGAATTTATAACCATTATAAAATATGCGTTAAATTAACTAGTGAACTGACAGGTCAACTGAAACTACAATTACAAATACAAAGACATTTGAAAGATAAATAAATAAAAACATATGTTATTTCTGTTAAGATATGTATAAAAAAAATATTATAATCGTATTAATTATCTTGATTGATTATATTGAGTGCAAGAGGTGTATATATATATATATATATATAGGTTTACAATGACAATAAAATAATATAGAAAATATAAAACATTAATATGAACGGAGAAATCTTAAATGCTAATATCCAAAGGAGTGAAAAATTGGATTAAGAACATCTAAAGATTTTAAAAAAGAATGAGACATTAGATTGCAACTCCCAAAGGAGCATAAACTTGATTGAAAAGTTGAATTAGGACTTCTGAAAGAGTAGAAAATTAGATTAAAATTCAGAAAGAGTAAAAGATTAAATTAAAACTCTCGAAGAAGTATAAAATTAGTTTGAAAAAGTGGATTGAAACTCTCTAAGGAGTATAAAACTGGATTGAAAAATAAGGACTCTTGAAAGAGTCGAGGAAACCAGGAGACTTTTGAAAAGAGTCGGATCATTAGATTGGGACATAAGAAGGGTCAAATTGAATATGAGAGATAATGTTTATGACATAATTATAATTGATCGAAAATCTAAGTGGCAAGACATCTTAAATTATTGGAGTTGATAGATAAAGGACAAAAGACACTAAAAGACAAACGAGTAGATGGTGCTAAATAAGAGAAACATTGCAAAATACATGAGACAGAAGGCCTGATGCGGGTATTCGTGTAACCATATGGCGAAGAAAGAGAGAGTAATCAGATGTCAAATTGTCGAATTTCTCCATCAGATCATGTTTCATTGTTGGATTGTGCCCAGATCAAAACTAAAAGATAGATCGACCAAAAAGGATTCGCCGGATATAGGAAAAAAGAGAGCTGATGGTCAGACTAGTTATTAATGGTAGTGCTGAAAGTGAAGTCGGATTGGCTAGAGGATGAACCGATGTGGAAAATAGGGCACAAGAATTGCCAAAAAATTGAAGGAAAATAGCATGTGCGCAGCAGAAGTGGCAGCGTAGAGCTCAGGAACAATAACCGAGCTCTGCTACCATGTTAAGATTTGTGGAGAAAAATATGATAATTGTATTAATCATCTTTATTAATTATATCGAGTACAAGAGGTGCCTATATATATATATATATATATATATATATATAGGCTTACAATGAAAACAAAATAATATAAGAAAATATAGAACGTTAATATGAACTCCCAACACCTAACTATCAACCCACAACGCAATTAACAACATATCATTGATATCTTTAACAATTTCTACGTTAGATAAGCAAGCAAATGACGTTTGTATTTATAATTTTTATTTTGCTCCCTTGATTTTAATGATCTATGTACTGAGAGTGAGGTCAGGAACTTATTAATTAAAAGTAATCAAGAGGTATCAGTAGATATTATGTAGATAATATTGAAAAATAGTGGAGAAAAAATGAAAATGAGAATAGAAAAGAAATTCAGCTTGCCAATTTTAACAAATTTGAGAACGAAAAAGGCTTTTTAACATTGTAATGAATTGATTTAGCAAATTTACATGCATAATAGTTGATTGAGTTCTGAATAATTGGTCTACATTCTGGTCTCTTATCTATATACAGAAAGGCAACTTTCATGATTGACATCAGTTTTCCTTGCATGTTGATGAGACTGTACTCTTCCGATCCTGCCGTTCCCCAAACTAAACCCCCTTCCTTAAATTCCGGACGCCATGAATCCATCACTTCAGCTACTCCAAACCCTTCTATTGGATCATTTTACGGTATCATCAACAGAACTAATTAAATCTAACGAATTAGGATATCCTCTTCGTACCTAAAACTAAAAGAGAGATTAATTAACTTAAAATACAAACAAAAAAATAATTTTTTGGATTTCTTACAAAGCCTGGTACGAACGAAGAAAACTCTGGATCTTCATTAAATGTCATGCGAATTTTCTCATGTAAGGATCACAAGACAAGTACAGATTCTTGACAACACAACATTTGAATCTTCTTCTACCTTCAATGAAATTGAATTTGTTTTCACTTCCATGTCTGTTTCTTTTGGAAAACCTCCCACGAAATTCTTGAATATCACCTGTTTGTTGCTCACCATTTCACCATTGCCTGGCATTGTTGCTCTGCCGAGCTTGCTTGTCTCTTCTGCTTAACGGCTGTGTTATTAGTTTTGTATCTGATTTGAGTTTTTTAATTATATATGCATAGTATTTGTATTTTCTTTCCATTTTATCTTTTTATCTGCTTAACTCTATTTTTAGCTACGAATACGATGTTTAATAATTTTAATATTTATGCGTGACGATGATGTTTTATGTTTTGTCTCCAATTTGAGTTGCTATTTATGAATAGATTGTATTTGTATCTTTTAAATTTTGTTTTTGTTTCTTATTTAAAAAAAATTGTATTTAGTAATTCAGCTATGACGATCGTATATTTTTGCATAACAGTAGTGTTAGATTTACAAGTTTTATACGTAATGCGATACAAATTAGTGTTGTACTATTTTATCTGAATTGAACGTAAATTTTTAAAAAAGATGACAAATTTGTATTTATCTCAACTTTGGACTTCTAATAAATCGATAAATTTACACAAGTCTCAATTCCTAACTTTTAGTACATTTTTCATTTTGTATGGATATATAGCAACAAGCTATGGAAGTATGATTTTCCTTGCACTATACCCAAAGGCGACAAGGCATAGAAACAACAGTATTGGACAAGTAATTAACTATGTTAACTAATAGTTCATGTAACAATCAATTATTTATTGTGATGCATTTAAATAGTTTAATTGCGTACATAATTAAACATAAACACCAATAATAAATACGACATACGCTTTACTAGCAATAAAAGTCTAGCACAATTATTAATCAACTAGAGACATTGATCAATTCAGATTGAGATAAGTGAGTTTAGATATTCAAATGTCAATGGCGTAAACACATCTGATGCCTCAGCCTCAACGAACTTCTTCAACGGGTGAATGTACACCACCCAGTCATCGCTGCTAATGGGACTGCATGGGCAATAATGTAGTTGGTGCTACCTCCCCAAGGAAATTGGCAGGATCCGATCACCGGCTTGCCCCATCCAAAATCTATCCCGGAAGTCTTGAGCTCCTTCCCTGACGACACTAGAAATGTCGGACCATCATTGCTTCCATTGCTGTATATCTTAGCCAAAGCAGGCTCAAGCCTGTGCATTTCAACCCAATCAAGCAGCCCTGCGAAATGATCCTCCTTAACTACAGTTTCAAGGAATTCATGAACTTTCTCTGCAACTCAGGACGAGTTTTTCAACGAGCTGATTTATTTTCTCTCCTACGAAAGGAATTGATACTACATTTGCGAAATATGTACGCATCATCTGCTTTGATTTTTCATTATCTCCTTGGCTTAACCTAGATCTTCCGTCAAGAGCAATACCCTTTTTAGAAACTTTTTCATTATTTGGACCATAACATTTTGCTACTGTTTTCCATAAACATGCACTAAACGATTCAAATTTTGTCCTCTTGGATCCGTCTGTGCTGGCGAGTGAATTAATTTTGTTGATTTTGTTATTTTTGACATAGTATATACGACTTATGATGTGATCATTGCTGGCCTGTTGGGGTTCTGTTGGAGGTGGCAGCAGCTTTGAGATCGACATGTACATGGAATCCACGATGGGGTCGATGCTTCGGCGCTTTTTAGGGCTTAGTAGAGATCAGCGGAAACATGGTGGTAAAGAAAGTGGCTTGGATTGAGCGATTTCGGTTCAGGAAACGAGAAACAAATTGGCCGAGTACAAGTCTGCAATTCGATGATCAAAGTTGCATGCCACTACAACACCGCCGCATTTCAGTTCAGTTGCCTGCAAATTTGTGTTTCAAACTCCATTTATTGAAATTGAACAGGCAGAATTGATTATTCTGCGAAATCATTTCTCATACATAGTAAGTTCTACTCGTTATTATTGCATGTTTGAGATAAGCTTGGTTATGCTTGATGAGTATCATGATAATTATAACTTTAAGGAAAGGCAATGAATAAATCAGATTTGATAAAAATTAATAAAGACAATTACTTAATTTTTTATTTAAATAATGCTATAATTCATCAATTTTTATTTCAAATGATGCAACATTCAATAAGTTATCTATGATATATAAATCTTTTATATATCATTATTTATTGCTTAATCTTTTATTTAAATTTTCTTATGTAGTTTATTGCTGGTATATAAACCTTTCTACAAATATTACACTACACATATCCAACATTTTAGGGCAGTAAATTATATTCTAGTTTTTATAAAAATAGTATATATTAGAGGTGTCAATTGAGATAATCGAATTATATTTTTGTCGACACGAATATGATTTGTTTATTATTGATGTAAAACAAATACGATTTGTCTATTAATCGTGTCAATTTTTTAAATTCAAATACAATTCATTTATTTTGATACAATTATTTATTTAAACCTAATTATTCGTTTAGATCCAATTAACATTAAAGTTCCTGTGATATTAAAAGATAATGTGTTTTATCAAACACCATACATATGTGATAATTAAATTCTTATATTAAGGAGTTGTTAAGTGTAAATAAATTTATATTATATTATTTTTAATTTATTGAAATATATTTGTTTAGACCCATTTATTTGTTTAGATATAATTATTCATTTAATTAATCCTGTTTTAAACAAATAAATGAATTAAAAAGATTAAACACAAATGCAACATGATCATTAACAATTGGACAAAATTATGATATAATTATTTTTTTAGTTAAAATTTTCTAATTCTAATCCTTTTAATAGCATTGAATTTGTGTCTCGTCCCAAATTAATTACCTCTCTTAGTTTATATAAGAATTTGTATTTTTAACATTATTATTGATTTAAAGTGTAGTTAACATTTGTTTGCCCAATATTCAAAATTCGGGTTCTATCATATGAAGTTCATTTGATAAAATTCGTATTTCAAAATATATAAACAAAATTATTTGATAATTTATTAAAATTCTCTCCATGCATGAATTCTTCATCAGTCGGTGGATCTCTCTCTCTATTTTTATTAGTAAACTTTTATCCAACAATTTAGATAACTAGAACAAAAAGAAGAATATTAATTTTAGCTACTTGTATTTTTATTGGATAATAACGATTTAATCTGATGAGTTCAGCCAAAATTTTCACGTAGGAGGAAGAAGAATACTAATCTGAATGGAGATCACCCCAAAGTTTTTCTCAGGCATAAATTCACCTTCAATGCTCTCGTAAGGATGATACAAATTGAGCTCTCTCAGCTCAACTTTTGCGTAAGCTTCGACAAAATCTACAGCACGGTTGTTGCATGGAAGCTCAAGCTTACCAACAGAATTGAACACAATTTCTCCGGCGAGCGCGTAATATGGCACAAGAAGACTTCTTTAGAACATCAACAAAGGGCACAAAGTTATTATTATTATTATTATTATTATTATCTGAATCTGGTTTCTTGTAGCAGAATAACAAGCCGGCGTCTAGCGGAGGAAGAAGCAAATCAATATTGGAGAACGGCAGCCAATGCTCTTGCAATGGAAGAGCTGCTACTACAACTTCTTTTCTGCTCACTGTCACTGTGAATTCTCCTTTAGTAACCATTTTTGGTTTTGGGATTTCTCACTGTCTTTTTAGTGATAGCAGATTGTGTGGAGATGGGTTTGTGAGTGAGGAAATATATAGCCAAAGTTTGGAGAATTTAATAATATTGTTGACAAGTTGCATTGTTCGTTTGTGAGAAGGTTACAAGAACCTACTCGTAATTATTAAATTTATTTAGTTGGCGTTTACATGATTACATACGTTCTTGTCGTAGGATTTGATAACATTTAAATTTGTTAGGAGACATTGATTTTTAAAAGAATTGGTTTCTGGAAAATCATCTAGACAAAAGGACTGATGAGAGTAAAAGGTATTGTCAGATATATATTTTAGTTTTCATAATTTAAAATTATCCATTTATCTATCATTTAATATCAGTGACGTGCTTAAAATAAATCGTCATCGTATCGATAAATTTTAAATTTTTTAATGTACAAATGACTAATTTTGAGAAATAAATAACTGAATTAGAATTTCTAATACTTATTTTGAACACAACAAATTAAACAAATTGAAGTTTAAGTGGATAATTTTAAAATTATTTAAACTAAAATATACATTAAACTATATTTTAAGAATTCAGTAATATTTTTTTATTAAATTATTCAGCAATGATATATAAGTCAATAATTTTCGTCATGTTGTATCTTTAATTCCAATGCTAACTAATAAATTAAAAATGTTTCAATTATTATTGATAGATGAAATAAATTGTAGTATTAGACATAATTACCTATTCTTTTTTGAGATTGAACTTAAATTTTCTAAGTTTTTCATTAATTATACGTGGTATACGAGTCTAACAACCATTCATATTTAGATAATGCCACTTGTCATATCTAATATTCTTGGAACTCGGTGTTATGCTGAGGATTTCCATTGTATCCCACTTGCCAAAAATTTTCTACTCTACCGACCTGATCCTTGTGAACATATCAAGATTAATTGATAGGCAATAAATAAACTATTGAAAAAAATCTCGACTCTACATACATGTGTTTGAAAACGTTTAAGAAATTAGATGAATTTAGATTAGCAGAGAATCCTAACTTTTAATTATAACATAATCATACTGTGTCAAGGTGCACTATATAATATAAACAGTAGTTAAGTTGGATGGCATAACTGTTGCCTCTTATTTATAATACATTGGTTATTTAATTCAAGGTCAAAATTCTCTCTTAATATGAATTGAACAAGATTATATTTATCAACTTGATTTGAATACACCAAGATTTTGTTTAAATATATACTCTTCCCAAAATAAATAAATGTACTCGAGTGATATTCAATAATTAATAAACAAAAAGAACAATCAATCTTAATAATGCATAAATATTAATCAGGAACAACATTTTAGTCCCTAAATTTTGACTAAACAACAAATTCACACATAGTTTAATAAATTTTAACATTTTAATCCATTCATCCTGGCAAAAATTCCTTGGCTTACCCTTAAAAATCTAATTCATTTGAAAATCGGGCAAGTTTGGGGTCTAAAAATTCAACCCATTTAAAAATTAGAGCAGTTTAGAGATTATATGTTCTACCCTGCCCTACCCTGCTTAATTTAAAAATCCTGTAGCAAAAGACTGTAGCTGCTCAAAAAATTAATCCACTTTAGCTAGTAGATCAACACTATAGCTGGCTCAAAAAACTTTATCTAATGTTGTAGCAAGACCTTGTAATTCAAGTTAGCTACTATGGCTTATTATAGTTGGTATTGTAGCGTACTATAGCTTAGTCAAACGGTATCAAATAGGAATAAGTTGGGCAAGTTAAAAATGGGGATGGGTTGGCCCCAGCCAGAAAAAATATGTCCCATTACTATCCCTACTACTATTATGAAAGAGTTATAAGGTGTTAAAAATCAAGGACAAATATAGAAATTGACACTTAGAGTTTTTATTTTTGTTCGTCTTCTCCAAACAATAGCATAATATTTGCTCTAAAAACCAAAATATAAAATTCAAGATTCTGCTTCGATCGAGAGTGCTCCAAAAGATGATTGAAGATGGTAATGTGTGGGTTTTGACCAACAATAACTCAACTCTCAATTGTGTTTAATGGTGAGACATCAGACTCGATTATTGCTAGTGAATCGATTATTTAGTGTGTAGTTGTTTTCATCTATTTTTGATGATTTCGATGGATTTTAATAGCAAAATTGCTTGAGTTTTGGTAGTCGGTGTTATACGAATCCATTTATAGTTTGAATTTATGAAAATTGATTGAATTCGCTGCTAAGTTTTGTTGGATTTTGTAAATGATAGTTGGGTTTTGTTGCTATTGAATTTGCTGTTGGCTTTACTGTAATATGGGTGTTGATGAAATTGCTTGAGTTGGTTTGCTAGTGAAATTGTTTGAGTTGGTTTGTTAGTGAAATTGCTTGTGTTGGTTTGTCGTGGGTTGCTCTATTGTAGCTTCTTCCTTTTTGTTATAATAGTAGGAACTATAATATTTAGAGAATAGCATTAAATAAATAAATAAATAAAGGATATTGACTGACTTGAAGTCGTGGAGGCCAGCGTAACATCTCGAATTCATTTAATTTCTAAGTCAAGCCAGCTTGTGTGTTTGTCCGTATGGGGTGTGTAGCCTTGAAGTGGGGTTAGGGTAATGTTTTTTTTTTTTTCTTTCTGTTGTTCTTGTGTTTTGTTTTGTAATGAATCCCGATGGACAAGGGAAATTTTTTATATTTTAATAAGAATATTTGCAAGAAATATTTGATATTTCCATACATAGTCACTTCGGTCCCTACCACCTCAAAACATAGCAAGTAGTTTCTTAATTTAACCTGTAGAAATTGGAGACCATCAACTTTAATTTGATTAATAGAATTTTTGAAAGAGTATTTACAGTACTAAGCTTAATGTCTGAGAATAAATAACATTAGCTCTGGTCTTGGGGGGTGAGAGGTTTGTGCTTGCACGCATGCATATATATATATATATATATGTTTGACAATTATATTAGATTAAAAAATTGAACTTTTTCATGTATGAACTGGCAACGACACCCTTATATTGTAAGTCTTATTATATAAAACTGATCTCATATAAAATTCCCTTTCTAAACAGGAAAGAAGTTAATTTATTTGTCGAAGTTTAAATTAACATTTAATAGGGACTTGATTGCGAACAGCCAAACTTTAAGACCTCCATGGTACGTAGACTTGTCAATTCAATTCTCCGTTTAGGGGGAAAAGTCAGATCAAAACGAAAATGATAGATATAATTGCCTACATAACTCAGATAATATTGAATATTATTTTACTAAATTAAATAACTAACACTAAACATTTTAAAAAATATTTCTTAAATAAAGTGCTAAATGGGTTTACATTCGTGTTCACCAATAATAATAATATATTTGAAATATTTTTAATTTGTTTATAATACATTTGAAAAATAGATCATCAATAGTAACTGCTACTAGAAAAATAAGTAAATGGCTCTAATTAAATTTAAGTCTTGAAGCTCTCTGATGTAGATTTTCGATTGCTATATGCTTATCTAAAACTTTGACTGATCCAACTTTCTAAATCAAGCCAGCTTGTAAAATTTGTCTTGATTGCCGATGGCCAAGAAAATATATATGGTGATGGGTTATCAACTACTAGCCTTTCGCTCTACAGTTTTAGATAATATTGTTTCAATGAAAATATAAAATC
This sequence comes from Azadirachta indica, assembly GCA_022749755.1. Lineage (NCBI taxonomy): Eukaryota > Viridiplantae > Streptophyta > Magnoliopsida > Sapindales > Meliaceae > Azadirachta > Azadirachta indica. Next base: position 10,051,475 of record CM040441.1, on the reverse strand, counting down.
AATTAATTAATAAAAATTAAATAAATAATATTATATTAATTTATATCCCACAATTTTGTTAAAAATAATAATCTCTGTGAATTCTATAAACATTTATGTTATGACACAAATATTTAATAATAATAAACTTACTAAGGTAACGGAGTGTGGATTACTTCGTATATAAGATTTTTTTTTCTTTGTTTAGAGATGATTTTTTATAATAAGGATAATTTTGAGAAAATGAGTCATTTGCATTTCAATAAACGAAAGAAATATTAATTGCCTTCCTTATTTCGGGACTAATTTCTACTAGGTACCTCAAATATATCATTTGCTTTACTGTTAATTTTTATCGTTAATTACTAATTTTTAAGGCCAGGCCAAACTTCTTTTGATTGAAAAAGAGAAAAAAGGTAATCTGTACACTAGACTTGAAAGCTGAATTTCATTCGAGGATTCAAAACTTAATTATTGATAAAATATTAGAATGATTGTTAAAATAATGCTGCAATTTCATGAATACGGAAGAGCAATTTTATAGGCTGCCAAGAAAAGGGAGGTTACAAGTAATCCACGGTTATTTTGAAAACAACCAAAATTAACACATGAGTTGAGAGAAAATTTTAGCTAACTTAAACGTTTCACATCACTTATGCATTCATTTAATTAAATTTTATCACACATATATTTAAATTAAATTTAATTAATTATAAAGATGACAATAATTAACAATTTCTTATATCTTTTTCAACCATTAAATTTATATTTTTTAATAGTTAAGATTAAATTTAGTTTACATATATATTTAATATAATTAATGCACATATAAGATATAATATCAACTATTTATTGAAAAATATATAAATAGTATAAAAAATTATATAAAATTAAATACATATATATGCTTGTATTTTTGACAACTAAATCAATGATAAAATAATATAAGAATCATATAAATTTAATAAGAATTTTAATCGGCAATATTATTATAAAAATGGACGAATGACATCTGAACCCTCACTTTATTGGTTGAATGACATTTGCAACCCCTTTTTGTAAATAATTGTTAAACAAGCCTTTTCTGTCAATTTTTCTGTTAAAATTAACTATCGACTTATGTTGATTGGTTCAATAACAAAAATACCCTTTTGACCCTTATTTGATTAATATAATGACATAAATACCATTTTTTATAATTTTTAGTTGATTTTTTTAGTTAAATGAATTAGTTATATGAAGACAATTTAATTTCAATTAAAAATTAAATGTTTAATTTCTTTTCAATTCTATTTTTTAGTTTTATCTTAAAATTTTCACCTTTCTTTTTTTTTGGGGATTTTTGACTTTAAAGTTTATATACTTTTATTTAATTTTTATTTTTCATTTTTTACCCTAATTTATAATTGAAACAACACTCATATATTAGCAAAAAATAATTATAAATTCAATAAGTGACAAAAAAGAAGTCAAACAACATAAAAAATAATTAAAAATAGTGGTATTTGTTGACAAGAAATTGAATATATATAGAAAAATTTCACTTTAAACATAAATATCGTTATTTTTAATTATTTTATATTGTTTAATTATTTTCCTTGTCACTTGGTGAATTTATGATTATTATTTTCTAATATGTAAGTGTTATTTCAATTACGGAAAAAATAAAAAGTTGAAAAAAGATGAAAACTTTAAAAATAAAAAATAAAAAAAAAGATAGATGGAAACTTTAAATAAAAAAGAATTGAAAATAAATTAAATTTTTAATCTTTTAGTTGAAATAAAGCTGCTTTTATGCGACTAATTTATTTAACTAAAAAAATAATTAAAAATAATTAAAAAAAAATATTTATATTATTATATTGGTTAAATAAAAGTGAAGGGGTATTTTTGTTATTGAAGTAATTAACATGAGTTAATAATTAATTTTAATAAAAAAATTAACAAAAAAAAATATATTTAATTATTATTTTTAAAGTGAGGATGTAAAATATCATTCTGATAATAAAGTAAAGATCAACATATGTGCTCTAAAAATTAAAGGGTATTGAAGTAGAGGAGGCCTCTAAAGTCAAGCCAGCTTAGCATCTTAGACTTCATTTAATTTCCAAGTCAAGACTGCTTGTACGTTTGTGCGCATGGAGTAGTCTAGATGTGGAGTGGGGGTAGGGTAATGATTTTTCTTATTGAATTCCGATGGACATTGGTTAACTTAAAATTGTGGAGCCCTTTAAAGTCAACTATACCCTTACATTGGAAGTCTTATTATACAAAACTAATCTACCAATTCAACAAAGGCTGGTTTTGTGTGGGGATTATGTATTAATCCAGTGGCATGATTATATTATTTTAATAAAAATATAAAATTAATGTAATTTAAAAATAAATAATTTAATTAATATTACATTTATATGATAGTACTGTTATATTAATTTGTATCTCATAATTTATGAAGAATTTGTCTAAGTTAATTAAGATTATAAACGTTATATATGGACTAACATAAATATTTAATAACAATAACTGAATAAAATGTAAGAATAATATGGTCGACTAGGGAAAGAAATGAATCTTTTCCATTTTAATAAACCGGAAATTTATCAATTATTTTTCTTCTTTTTGGGCTAATTGCTGACTATTTCAAATATGCTATTTATTTTTTTCTTTTTGCTAAGTATTAATTTTTTAGTTCTGACATGATTTATTTTAAATAAAAAAAATGTAATCTGATTTTTTTTTCACCTATTTGTAAATGGATCTATTCAGTTTTAGATTGAGTCATAAAACTTCTAATTTTGCTAATTTAATAAATAACACCTAATAATAATGCACAAGCCTGTTCTTAACGATGATTATGATTATCAATTTCAACTATTTTCTTTTTGGGCTAATTGCTGACTATTTCAAATATGTTATTTATTTATTTTTTCTTTTTGCTAACTATCCATCTTAATTTTAGTTCTGACCCGATTTATTTTATTTAAAAAAAAAGGCATTTTGCCAACTAGACTTGATAGCTAAAATTCCGAGTTCGAGGATTCAAACCTTAACTATTAGTAAAATGGATTAGCATGAGTTTATACAATAGATTTATTTTATGCGAGCATATAATAACACGATGGGATAGCAGAAGTGGAAATAAAATAAGCTCTGAGGAAGGCCTTGGAGAGGTGTGTTTCTAAAAGAGAAGGAATAATTACAAAAGAAATTAAGCTCAAAAGCAAAGACAAAAAATCAAATAAATTACATTCGCCAATCAATAATGAATTTGTGCAATTTTTAATTTGCTTGTTACACATTTAGTCAACAGATAAATACAATGATGCTATTAATAATAACTGATGCTGGATAAATAAACGAATAGCTCTGGTTTAATTCAATCGTGGAGCCCTTTGATGTAGACTTAAATAACTTTCTAAGTCAAGCTACTTGCAAAATGGGGTGGTCATTCCTGGGATGTGTTTCTGTCTTCTCAGTTTTGTTTTGATTTGATTCGATTCCCGATGGATATATGAGGAAATTTATATGGTGGTGGGTTAGCAACTATTGGCCATTCGCTCTACCAATACAGATAATATTATTTCAATAAATGTATTAAATCAATCAATTAACGAAAATAAATAATTTTGATGTATAATAGGTTTATATAATAATATTATATCAATTTACATCTCCTAATCTGTATAAAAATTTTTATTTTTGTGAATTAAAACTATGAACATTATATTTATGCTGGTTATAAGAAAAATATTTGGTAACAATAAACTTATTATTAGATAATAGGGTAGATTAGTTTTTACATAAGATTTTTTTCTTTGGGGATAATCTTATAGTATGGATAATTTTGAGAAAATAAGATATTTATATTTCAATAAACGGGAAAAATAACAATTCCTTTTAAGTTTTTAGAGTGGACCAAACTTTCTTTTGATTGAAATAGACGAAAAAAAGAGGTAATATATACACTAGAATTTAACCCTTAAGGATTCAAATTAACTTTACTTATTAATAAAATAAATTAAAACGAGTGACTAATATATCATAATTGGTGTACATATAGTTTTTAATGAATAAATAATGTGAAATTTATCAGATAAATATGTTTTATATAATGGTAGTATTTATTACTCTAGTTTTAGAAATCGTAGTGTGGGGGATATCATTACATGATGGTAATATTTGTTATAGTAGTATTACGAGATATACAGTGTAAATCAGGTGACAAAACATGGACTATAATAGACAATAGTCTTTTAACATGTTATCTAGTTTAGAGCTGTGGAATAAATTCAGATTAATAATAATAATAATAATAATAATAATAAATTAATTGGTTGATGTGCATGACAAAAATTTGATTTTGCAAGTATCGAACTTATAGTTTCCAAGTTTTTGAGGTCAATAAAGCTTTCTTTTTGTCTCATAATTCTTTGTGTATCTATTAAAGCTGTAAATCTGAATGTGAGAATTTGTAAATGATTTTATAGATGAATGATTACAGGAGAGTCATGGATGCAGGGAAGAAGGTAAAGATGTGAGAATTTGTAGCTTACAAACTGAAACATTTAAACGGCATTTTCAAAGAGATTATTGTTTAATTATATATACCCAATTTGGATTTAGTGTAATCAATTTTTAATAGCTAAATAATCGGATTTTCTGTAACCAACTTTAATTAATAGCTAACCAATAATTTATTTTCAATGAATGTTTTGTATTTATTTGCTTATAAATTTTTTATATTTATATCTTATATGTTGAGTTGATAAATTTTATAGATTCAAATTTGCTTACTTTTAAGGTCTAGGCTTATATGTCCACCGTTACAATAACTTACATATTTTTGTCATACTGGCAAAAACTTCAAAGATACAACGTCTGAATAAATTATAAAAATAATAAAATTGCACAAAATATTGTGAATAATAAATTGTTTATTGGAGAATAACTTTTTGGTTTGTTTTACACATTAATTCGACTGCAGAGCCGAGCTCCAGGCTCGCCCAGTGAATGGCAGAACCACAGGCCCAAGCAAAAACTACCATTGTTGTTTGCTGACTACAATATTGTTTTTATTTAGCAATTCTTCTATAAATTATAGTGCGAGAACTGAATATTTCACAACTGCAAACAACAATTTGGATGAATAATTTATTGTGATATTTTATTTAAGATAATTATCAATTGTGTAACAAACGTGTCCTACATACTTTATTTAATGGAACTCGAACATATAATAAAATTTAGATTCACAACATACGCAATCTGATTTTTTTTTTTAACCCATATCTACATGGATCTATTCAGTTTTAGATTGAGTCAAATACCTTCTAATAATGCTAATTTAATAAAGAACACCTAATAACAATGCACAGGCTTGTTCTTAATGATGATTATGATTATTAATTACATATATAATACTGATCACAGAAACGAGAGTTTTGACGATATTAGATTAAAAAAATTATTTAAATAACAAGTGAAGTCGATATGACGTTTAGAGAACACAGAATTTCTTGCAAATGATTGTGATAAAAATTAATAAGATCTCTGAATGAATTTGGGTTGTCTTACAAATTTCGTTACAGTGCCAAACTCCAAGCGAGCTCAAGGCACAGGCAGAGCTAAAGGCCCAATAACAAATTTGATTATAACGTGGTTCGAGGCATAATTATATATTTTTTTTTGTTAATTTATGTAATAAATATTGACGATCACAAGCCACTGATGAATATAGGTTAAATTAACTAGTAGACTGACAGGTCAACTGCAATTACGACGACCCTTGAAAATAAATGAATAAAAACATATGCGATTTCTATGTTGAATAAGCAAATGATGTTTAAATTTGTAATTTCTAGTTTGCTCCTTCCGTTTTAATGATCTATGTATTGAGGATGAGGTTAGGAACTTATTAATTAAGACTAAGCAAAAGGTATCAGTAAATATTCTGGAGAAAATATTGAAAAATATTAAATAAAAATGAAACCGAGAATGGTAAAGAAATTCAATTTGCCATTTT
>CM040441.1:6848360-6915580 GCA_022749755.1 Azadirachta indica | reverse complement strand
TTATTTATTTATTTTTATATGAAGTTGATTAAAATATAAATTTGACTAAAATTTAAATCTCATGGATATATTTATATTTTTATCTTAAATGTTTGAATATAACTATTGAGTTATTTATTTTTATAACAATAAAAAATTCAAAATTAGTATATTGACATATATAAATGTTAAGAAATAAATATTATTAATAAATAAAATATTTAATTCATTTAGGCATTTGACTATTCAGATTTAAATTAAAATTTTTAATTTAATTATATTCAAATATTTTTAATAATTTTTCAGACATAAGTTAAAAAACAAACATTTTTTAAATATCTCAATAAAATTATTTAGGCTTAAAGAAAAAACAAACTATTTGTCTCATGTTTCTTTTTCTGATGTTAATATGCTTATTAATTTATAATAATATGTTAATAATAAAAAAAATTTTGAACTTTTTAGTAATTAACATACCAACAATTACGTATTTATTTATAATTAAATAACAAAATACATTACTAATCAATTATAATGATATGTAACAACTTTATTAATAACAATAAATAAAAAATGGGGCATAATATTAATACGTATTAAATTATTAATAATAAATTCAAATCTCGGGTATTTTAACATGTAGGAAAGTGACAGGCTTAGACCTACCAATTGGAAAATACAATTGAAATTTATATTAATTTAAGATCTAACTCAACGTGTATTTAGACAATGTCTTCCAATTTCAAACATTGAAAACAATTGGCAAAATAATAAGAATCTTCTAAGCTTATAAAATTGTATCAATACATTGAGAGAAAATGAAAAAATGTCTTAGAGACAAATATATTACATTAATTGTATAAAATTGTATAAGTAAATTTTTATCAAGTGTATGTTAATTTTAAAATTAATTTATTATGTGTCTTTAGGGCGATAGTTCTAATGATCTGAGGCATACTTAATACTTTCAGGTCATTTTGAATTCGCATAACAGTAAGGTTAAAGGTTCGATGTTTTGTGAGTAAGATTTTTTACTCCCATCCAAAACCTTTTTTTTTAAAAAAAATTAATTTATTATGTCTGTGATGATAAAAGAAAAAGTTAACTCAAATGTTATAATTTTTATCAAATAATCTTATTAAAATTGTTATTTTTGCAAGAAAATTTTTAGTTATTTCTTATACTTAACAAGCAATGGAAATGTTAAAAGTAAAGATACATTAACTTAGTAACAAATAATTATATTTTATATAATTATTGTTGTCAATTAAAATTTTAAAATTTACGATACCGAACATCTTATAAATGAGTTTGAATTAGTATTTAAGTTAAAATTTATTGTAAATTAAAAATTATTAGAAATATTAATCTTTATATTATGATTACTTGAAGTAAAATTTTTAGAGACACATTATATTTTTATGACCGTCAACTTATTTATTTTATTATCTTATAGTATATTGTGTTCTGGTTTCGTGAATAAAAATATGAAATTACCTCAATGCCCTCAGAAAAGTGAAGGATTTTTGGTCAAGAAACTTTTTTCACATTGACTGATAAATGGTAATTGTCTAATAGATTTTTAAGTAAAGTAGGGACGTAATTAGACTTCAGATTATCTCAAGGTTGACACAAAATAAATCTGACTGAGTCAGTGGAATAGAAGCTCTGCAAAAGGAATAGAAACTGGATTTTCGGATTCCGATCAGAAAACGGAATTAATAGATTAATCTTTTTAGAATTTGGTAGTTGAATATAATTTTGAGTTTCTGTATTGAAAGTTGAGTACTGGGAATCAATTTGTGCTTATTCGCACATCCTGAAGTGAGCCCACAAATTTCATGGATAGGGCTTCAAAGGCAGGGCATATTGCAGAGTACATACAGTATTCTTCAGAGCCACCAATTTATATCGCTCTGTCGGCCCATTCGGCTCAGCCCATTCACTTTGGTAATTCTAGTTGGACTTCTCATGGCTCGGATAATTCCGTCTCTTCCTTTAAACATGAAAATTAGGTACACGCCAGGACCACGACAATTTTGCTAATTAAGAAGATTTACAATGATGATGATGATGATGATGATGATGTACTTCGATAACATTTGTATTACACAAAACTATAATATATTTTAAGTTAATCCGAACCTGACCTATTTAATAATCGTTTTAAGAATTAAAATTCTAATACAACTCATTTATTAAATGAGTTATCTATTTAATATTTATATTATCTATTTAATATAATTTTTTATATATTTTAAAATATATTCTAAAATATTTATAATATTACTTGTAAAAGTACTAATAAATTTTATTTTAAATAGTATTATTCTATTTAAAATACTAATAATATAATTGAACACTTTTAAAATAAATTAAATATATTAAATTATATATAAATTAATATAAAACAATTATTTAAATAGTTGATTGTGTCATAAACAAGTTCATGTATTAATACCTCTGAATTTAAACTTGACTCAATTATTAATTGTGTCACATTATTATGATTTATTTATTAATCATGTTATTTTAAATTAATCCAAATTGTTAACTTCGTGACATGTTTGTGTTTGTGTCGGGTTAACGGGTAGTATAAAGAATTACCAACTCTAGACTTCAATATCCACCAACATTGAGTTCGGGTCTTGTTCTGTTTTGTTCTTTTTTTTTTTTTTTTCCCTTTTCTAGTTCCTACATAAAGTCGCAGGTAGCATAAGTAAGTTGCTAAAGTTGGTTATGAAAACAAAGCAAATAGTAGCAATATTGTCTCAAACAGGTGAATTTTGGGTCCAAATTTTAATAAAATAAAAACGTCCACACGTGAAAATTCTTGTTTATCTCATTGTTAAGAACGTGTACAGTATGAGAGTGAAGAGGATGGTTACTGATACCATCATGAAAATGAACAACGATGAACAAAGTACATAAGAAAATTAAACTAAACGCGTGCCTTCATACAGGAAAAATCATTTTCAGCTTCATAACTGCTTAATTTATTACAGTTAAGAACAATGAACAAGCAGAGAGCATAGAGAGTCCAGGCTGCGCATTTGGGCCTCGGTCGAAATGGGATTGTACTGGTAAGGATGAATGAAGTAGCTACAAGAAACTTTCTCCAATACTTGGGATTGGAATACAAACTTGTGGCAAACAAATTTTGCAACAAAGAGCGAAAGAAAGATTAGTAATGTAACAAAAGTGAGCAAATGGAAGGAAACAGGGAGTTGGGATTTGGATTTTACAAACAGGAGAGAAACTGATGTGAAGCAAAATGGCATGACTACATTTTGCCACTGGAGCAGCTACAGCTTGCGATTCTGAATCATCAATGAAAGAAGAAGCCGGCTGCGGCATTAGTGACAATGCAGGAGGTGGGTCTGATGTTGAAGGGAATTGGGACAAGAAGCATTGAACTGAAGTGAGAAATGCCTTGAGCTTTGGTGTAATAGACATGTTTGTGTATGTGCTTGGAGCAAAAGGTTTTCAAGCCTTAATTTATAAGAAGTTCTCGGAGTATTTGATCGATAATGGGTTAAACAAAGATCTTTTCAGTAATCGGATATTATATCTGAAAGTCGGATAGTTGGCTTCCTCCTCTGTTTCCTTGTGGAAGCACCTACAAGACTAAAACAGAGTTGCAAGTCTTTAACCATTTAATTTGCATATTGGTTTATGCAATAAACTATTTTAGAAAACTGTGGCATAACAATAGTACAAGTGGAAAAATGATTTCTATTAAATAGGGATATATCATTGTCACGTGAATTTGTAAAGGCAATTTGATCTGTTTGTAACACGAGAACAGTAAAAGTCTACCGTCCTTAATTTGGGATTTCGGATCTGATGATTTTGTTCCGATTCTTTTAAACACTTGGCTCGATAATGCCACTTCCAAACACAAAGGAAAGTGCTTTGAGAAAACAATGACCACAGAGATAAACTTTATTTTCAATAGTCTAATACATTTGATCAATGTGTGATCATATCCATCAGCAAAATATTAAGACACTTTAGCATTACAAAATTGTATCAGAAAATTGAGACGAAGAGAGAGTACATACTTCCTTTATTACTAAAATTTATTCTTTTATTTGAGTTTAATAACTTCTGGATAGTTTAATTGATCGATTTGAAAAGTAAGAAAACATAGCAATTTATTTCACAAAATTAATAATCTTCAGAGCTTTCCAGCCTGCTTTTTGTGCATACCAAAGCCGGCTTGATGTCATCATCCAAGCCAGTACAAAAAATAATATTTTCAATTTCACTACTTTTTAAGGGAGGATCTGAAATAGCAGTAGGAGAAATAGGTACCGCCAAGATATCACGAGCCATCTTTGCGAGTATCGGAAAAATTGTGGTGTTAGAATACCACCAGGCTATTATATCAAACTCTTCAACTGGAGGAACTTTAGGCTCTTTCAAATATACATCAAGCTCAGAATTTGGTTGGGATGTGCAAGGCCTTCCCATTTCATCTAGCATCTTGTATGAGGCATTTACGTAGTTGCTGTAAATATTGGTCACATCATCAACGATATTCTTGAGATATCCATCAGCATCAGTGTCATAAATTTCTCAGTACCAATGTTCTACAATATCCATTTTGAATCGTGGATCCAAAATTATTGCAGCAGTTAAAACCAGCTTAGATTTGCTCCAAAATTTGTCGAAAAAACTCTCCCTTGCACGCAAAGCTACTTCGCGCGAAAAATAATTTTCACTTTTTTCCCATTGAAGCAATTTCGTATAAATCTCGCAGACCTTTGGGAAATACACATTTGCTGTAGCATATTTGCTTTCGGACAAGCTATGATCAGCTTTGTTGATCACTTTCAAACACTGGTATAGTGTAGTTGCCTTAGCCCATTCCTCTGTTGTTAAATTTATTGACCTGAAATCAGGATCAATCTGCACAAGCTCACAAAATGCTTCTTTAAATCCCACTCCAATCTCAAGCTCTCTGAAGCCAAAAGCCCAAGGTGGAACATTTCTAGAAACGACATTCTTTCCCATGGACTTTGCTCTGTCTACAGCCATCAGAAACTTTTGTTGATTCAATAAGTTTCGGACATAATCCAAACACTTCCTCATCTTCTCAGGTACCCAGTTTGTTCCTGTCCATGTAGGCAATTTGAAAAAATCTAACAACCAATAGACAGAGAGGAAACACCCACCAACTTCGCTGTACCAGTTGTTTATTGCTTCAGTTTTGTTGTCATCTTCAATGGTTGTAACAATAGAGCATATATTTTTCTCAATTTTGTTATCCGAAAGCAAAATTTTAAGAACATATGAGAAATGGCCATCTGATGCATGATGCAAAGCAAGGATCTTTCTTTTCAGTTTCCAGTTATCATCAGTAAAGTAGAGAATCGCCAAAAAGTACTCCTCGAACCATTTAACTGCTATACTGAAACGACCTCAGAATTTAAGAAAATATCTGCGGAGTTTTTCCCTGTCTTCTTGATAAACAAAGAAGATGTCGGCTTTTATGGAGTTTAGTGTTGAAAATCCATGCTTGATAATCGCTCGTCACACTCAAGCGATTCATTTGATGTCGATTGATCACAAGTTGTGCCCATTCCTTGCCAGTTTCTGATTCGTAATCTGTGAAGTCCTGCGAGACCTTTGATGTCAATTTTCTTCGCTTGGTACCTGATGAGTTATCCACATTATTTTCTGCATTTTCCACCTCATTATTGTCGAGGTTTACAACACGTTCAGAATGTGCATCTTGTTCTCTGATTTCAGTAATTTCCTGTTGACATACCAAAAACTGAATGAACTAAGCAAGACAACTATACTTAGTAAGAAACAGAAAAGCTTCATCTACAGAATAATATACCCGTCCATGAAGCGAATGTGATTCATCTCCATTATCATGATAAGCCAGTGTTTCTCCAAGTGCATCTTTATTTCTGCTCCTTCGACATCTTTTCAAATGGTTATTGAGGTGTGTGGTTCCGTTCTTGCTTGAACCATCAAACTTCTTCTTACAATGTTCACATACAGCCCAAACTTTACCATCTTTTCCTTCATGCTTTGTGAACTCCTTCCATACTTTCGATGTCAACTTTCTTCTTTTAGTTCGCGATGGACTCTGCAGATTTCTGTTTTCGATCTCATTGTCGTGATTCAGTGTAGGTTCAAGACAAGCAGTCCGAGCTATTTGCTGTCATCATGAAAACAAGTGATAATAATCAGTAAAGAGAATTAAATATTAATGTGGGAATCGTAGGACCAATGTTTAGATTAACTTGATGCAGCTAAAATATGTTCATCACACTATTCCATATGGAATAAAAGTACACATCTGTATGTGCACTTAGTTTCAGATATGCTTCCCTTAAGCCGATTTTTAGGATTGAGCTCATGCATTAGTTCAAATCAACCGATAACACAGCTATTTAGTTAGTTCAAGTGAAATTTAAGCCCTTAACAGTAACTAGCTATGAAGATAGTTTGTAATTTCTATTTTTGGGGTTTTGGTTATGATTGTGTATATTAGTATACAAATATGCAATTAGAAAAACAAAGACATAGAAAACCCAAGAATTATTTTGTCAATTATCATAAAAGAATCAGAAAAATAGAAAGAAGGAATAGTTAAAGCAGGTGCTGGTGTATCTGCACAGCCGACGACGCGTGTGTTCGGGCTTGGTCGTCGTTTTTTGTGTTGAAGGATAATAATCTTCCATCGACAAGGGTAAACACAGGGGCTTCTCCAGTTGGAAAGTTTGCAATATTAATCCAAGACATCACAGGCTAAGAATCCCCCCCAAAAAAAAAAATAAATAAATAAAAATAAAAATAAAACTACAAGAATTTAATGATGAGCTTGAGACCTGAACAAAGATTTAAAATAAATTCTTAATACTGCCTGGCTACAGATCAAATATGCTGCTTCCTTCAATTTATAGAGTGACTGATCCTTGCAAGAAGTTTCACTGTTGATAGCGAAGGAACCGATTAGGCTCCGGATATAGACGAAGAAAACATAGCCAACGGATTAAAATCCGATTAGGCTTCACATGCTGAAAAAATCAACTTCGACAAATTAATTATATTGAATAAAATGATTTCTCAAAGAAAGGAATGATCAACTAGTACTTATTGTCAACGATGTTGCTGCTCTGGTCATCAACTTTGCTGCTTCTGTTCGTTCAGGTAAAGTCCCACTAACTGCTGTCTGGTTGCTTTGGGTGAATCTAATAATGGACACCTTAGGGCATTGGCATTAGCCAGTTATCAATGATCAACTAGTGCTTATTCACATATCCTGATATGAGCCCTCAAAGTTATAGGACTTCCGGGGCAGGGCATTTAGCAGAGTACCTACTATTTTTTCAGAGCCATGAATTTTTATTGCTCTGCCTAATTTTCCTCAGCCCATTAACTTTGGTAATTGCAATTGGATTTTTCATACCTTGAATTATTCCGCCAGCATTGAGTTTGGGTCTTTTTCTGTTTTGTTTTGTCTTTTTCTTTGGCTAATCTTCATTTTTTTCTCCTTCATATATTGACAATCTTTACTTCACTTATTTTTTCAGGGGGGGCGGGCTGATGGGTTACAATAAATTTAAGAGCAAAGTGAAGATTGTCAATATATGAATAGATAAAATAAAGATTATCCTTTTTCTTTTCCTTTTCCTCCACAAAGTTGGAAGTAACATAATTAAGTTGCTAAATTTGGTTCTGAAAACAAAGCAAATAACAGCAATGTTTTATCAAACATGCAGATGAATTTTGGGTCCAAATTTGAACAAAATAAAAACTTCAACACCTGAATATTCTTATTTATCTCATTGTTAAAAGCGAGTACTCAGAGGCAAGAGGATGCATACTAACACCATCATGTATGAGCAAAGTACATAAAAATTTAAACCAAAAAGCATCCATTCATATTAGGAAAAAGTCATTTTCAGCTTCACAACTGCTTAGACTTTATTGCATATGACAACGATGACAAGCAGACAGCATAGAGAGTCCAGGCTGCGCATTTGAGCCTCAGTCGAAGTGGGATTGCAATGGTAAGGATGAATGAAGTAGCAGCAAGAAGGATTGCAACTTTCTCCAATACTTGGGATGTGAATACAAACTTGTGGCGAATAAATTTTGCTACAAAGAGCGAAAGAAAGGTTAGTAATATAACAAAAGAGAGCAAATGGAAGGAAATGAAGAGATGTTTCAACTCATTTCTTAGTTTAGGCAATGCATACAAAGACACTTATATCGGCAGGAGTACAATATTTAAATCCGTTAATTGAGGAAGAAAAATAAAAAATGGTAAAGACTTTTGCATTTCGGTGTCGTCATTTTTAAAATGGTAAAGTTCGGTGCAGTTTTTGTTGAAGCAGCATTACCAAACCATTTATTTTTGCAGCTGGTTCATCCATTTTTTTGGCAATTCCAATCGGTTCCAAAATTCTTGTTTCATTTTTTACACTTTGTTGACACTATCAGACCAAGAGACGATTTCCAACCATGACGAGAGAAACGTCTCAAAAAATCAATTCGAATCGACAAATTAAAATCAACAAAGTAATAAAAGGTATAATCCTTTACCAAGTGCACTCATTGCTAGGATGGCAATACTTACGATGTTGCTACAAACTTCCAACTCACGAATTTTCCAGGAAAGAGTACAAGAAAAATTAGTAATATAACAAAGAAGAGCAAATGGAAGGAAACAGGTTGTTGAGATTTAGGTTTTACAAACAGGAGAGAAATTTTAAGCGCTGATGTGAAGCAAAATGCCTTGACTACATTGTGCCGTTAGAGGAGAAACTTGTTTGGGCTCTGTAGTTGTTCAGTATTTGGAGCAGCAACAGCTTGCGATTCTGTGTCATCAATGGCGGTGACGATGAAGTAGGTGGGTCTGATCTTGAAGGAAGACAAGAAGCATTGAACTGATGTGAAACATGCCTTGAGCTTTGGTGTAATAGACATGTTTGTGTATGTGTGGTAGGTGCAAAAGGTTTCCAAGCCTTAATTTATAAGAAGTTCTCGAAGTATTTGATCCCATTATGGGTTTCTAAAAGTAAAAGGATTATAGCTGGAGAAGAAAAAAGAGCTTTTCAGTAGTCGGATATTATATCCGAAAGTCGGATAGTTGGCTTTCTCCTCTGTTTCCTTGTAGAAGCACCTACAAGGCTAAAACAGAGTTGCAAGTCTTTAACTATGTAATTTGCATATTGGTCTATGCAATAAAGTACTTTCGAAAAACTTAGGTGGCATAACAGAAGTATAAGTGTGAAAAAAGATTTCTATTAAATAGAGAGGTATACCATCGTCACGTGAATTTGTAAAGGCAATCTGACCTGCTTATAACAGAAAAACAGTAAAAGTCTACCATACTTAATTCAGAATTTCGGATATGACGATTTTGTTCCCATTCTTCTGAACGCTTGGTTCCATGATGCCACTTCCAAACACATAGGAAAGTGCTTTCAGAAAACAATTTTTTAAAAACTCTTCAACCTTTATCTTAAAATAATGACCACAAAGAAAAACTTCAATTTCGAAAGTTTGATGTGTTTGATCAAGGTGTTATCATATTCATCAACAAAATATTAAGACTTTTTTAGCATTACGAAATTGTAGCAGAACAATTGAGAGGGAGAGAGAGTACGTAGTTCTTTTTTGTTAATAAAATTTATTCTTACATTTGAGTTTAATAACTTTGGCATAGAAATATTGATCGAATTGTACAGGAAGAAAAAAAGTAATTTATTTCAAAAAATTAATCATCTTCAGAACTTTCCAGCCAGCTTTTTGTACATATCAAAGCCGGCTTGATGTCATCATCCAAGCCAGTACAAAAAATAATATTTTCAATTTCACTACCCTTTAAGGGAGGATCTGAAGTAGCAGTAGGAGAAATAGGTACCGCCAAGATATCACGAGCCATCTTTGAGAGTATAGGAAAATTTGTGGTGTTCGAATGCCACCAGGCTAATATATCAAACTCTTCAACTGGAGGAACTTTAGGCTCTTTCAAATATACATCAAGCTCAGAATTTGGTTGGGATGTGCAAGGCCTTCCCATTTCATCTAGCATTCTGTAGGAGGTATTTACGTACTTGCTGTAAATATTGATCACATCATCAATGATACTGTTGAGATATCCAGTAGCATTGCTGCCATAAATTTCTCTGTACCAACGTTCTACAATATCCATTTTGAATCGCGGATCAAGCATCACTGCAGCAGCTAAAACCAGCTTAGAATTGCTCCAAAATTTGTCAAAAAATCTCTCCCTTGCATGCGATGCTATTTGGTGCAAATAATAATTTTCACTTTTTTCCCACTGAAGCAATTTCATAAAAATCTCACAGACCTTTGGGAAGTACACATTCGCTGTAGTATATTTACTTTCGCACAAGCTATGAGCAGCTTTATTGAGCAATTTCAAGCACTGGTAAAGTGTAGTTGCCTCATCCCATTCCACAGATGTTAAATTTATTGACCTGAAATCAGGATCAATCTGCTCAAGTTCGCAAAATGCTTCTTTAAATCCCACTCCAATCTCAAGCTCTTTGAAGCCAAAAGCCCAAGGTGGAACATTTCTAGAAACGACATTCTTTCCCATGGACTTTGCTCTGTCTACAGCCATCAGAAACTTTTGTTGATTCAATAAGTTTCGGACATAATCCAAACACTTCCTCATCTTCTCAGGTACCCAGTTTGTTCCTGTCCATGTAGGCAATTTGAAAAAATCTAACAACCAATGCACGGACAGCAAATGCCCACCAAAAGGAAGTGAAGCCCCTTCGCTATACCAGTTCTCTATTGCTGCAGCTTTAGCGTCATCTTCAATGGTTGTAACAATAGCGCATATATTTTTGTCAATCTTGCAATTCGAAAGCAAATCTTTAAGAACATATGAGAAATAGCCATCTGATGCACGCTGAAAATTAAGAATCTTTCTTTTCAGTATCCAACTATCATCAATGAAGTAGAGAACCGCCAAAAAGTAATCCTCGAACCATTTAACTGTGATACTGAAACGACATGAGAGTTTAAGAAAATATATCTGCAGTTTTTCTCCCTCTCTTCTTGATAAACAAAGAAGATGTCGGCTTTTATGGAGTTTAGTGTCGAAAATCCATGCTTGATAATCGCTCTTGTCACACTCATTCGATTCATTTGATGTTGATTGATCACAAGTTGTGCCCATTCCTTGCCAGTTTCTGCTTCATAATCTGTGAAGTCCTGCCAGACCTTTGATCTTAATTTTCTTCTCTTGGAACCTAATGAGTTATCCACATTATTGCCTACATTTTCCATCTCATTATTGTCGAGATTTATAGCAGGTTCAAAATGTGCATCTTGTTCTCTGATTTCAGTAATTTCCTGTTGACTTACAAACAACTGAATGAGCTAAGCAAGACAAATATGTATAATAAGAAAAAAAAAAAAAAAAAAATCCTGTACATAATAATATACCTGTCCATGACGTGAATATGAATCGTCTCCATTATCATGAAAAGCCAGTGTTTCTCCAAGTCCATCTTCATTTCTACTGCTTCGACAACATTTCAAATGGTTATTGAGGTGTGTGGTTCCGTTCTTGCTTGAACCATCAAACTTCTTCTTACAATGTTTACATATAGCCCAAACTTTCCCATCTTTTCCTTCATACTTTATGAACTCCTTCCATACTTTTGATGTCAACTTTCTCCGTTTAGTTTGCGATGAACTCTCCAGATTTGGGTTTACAATTTCAGTGTCATGATTCAGAGTAGGTTCAAGACAAGCAGTCCGAGCGATTTCCTGTTAACACCGCAAACAATGGATAATCAGAATTAAAAGCAAATAGAAGTAAATATTAATGAAATCATAGAACGAACGTTAGATTAACTTGATGCAGGTAAAATATGTTCATCAGACTGTTAGAAACCTGAACTCCATATGGAATAAAAAACACATCTTTACATGCATTTAGTTTTCAGATATGCTTCTTTTACAAGCCGATTTTTAGGAATAAGCTCATGCATTAGTTCAAATCAATTGATAACACAGCTAATGAAGATAGTTCATATGAAATTTAAGCCCCTAACACTAAGTAGCTATGAAGATAATTTTGTAATTTCTATTTTTGGGATTTTTGTTATGATCTTGTTATTAGTATACAAATATGCAATTGAAAAAAACAAGGACATACAAGTTGTTTGATGAAATTCCCACATCGATTTTTAGTGGAGCACTAAGGTAGAATATTAAAAAAAAAAAAGTTTCAAATTGATTTACTGTATAAGTTTTATAATTTGCTTGAAAAATTACAAGACCCAAGATTTATTTTGTCTTTTATGATAAAAAATCAGAAAAATAGAAAAAAGTAGTAGTTAAAAGCAGGTGGAGGTGTACCTCCACAGCCGACGCCGCGTGTGCTGGAGCTAGATCGTCGTTTCTTGCATTGATAAGGGAAAGCATAGCAGCTTCTCCAAAGTTTGCAATATTAATCCAAGACATCACGGGCTAAGAATTAAAAAAAGAAAAGATAAATAAATAAATAAAAATAAAAAAAAAAAAATAAAAAACTATCAAGAATTTATTGATGAGCTTGAGACTTGAACAAGGATTTTAAGACAAATTCTTAAAACCGCCAGCTGACTGCAGATCAAATTGACGCGAGTAGGCTGCTTCCTTCAATTTATAGGCTTGGTAGTGAAGGAACCGATTAGGCTCCGGATATAGACGAAGAAAACGAAGTCAACAGATTAAAATCCGATTACACTCCACATGCTGACGTACGTTTTGTGTAATTTTATAATTTGAAACCGTCCAAAACCCGACTCTATAACTTTATTATAAAATTTCAAGTTGAAGATTAAAATATTCTTTCCATGAGCACTTCAATTTTGAAGAGAGAAAAGATGAAATGAAAATAAAGGTAGAGCTCAGTTAGACCCATCCTTTTGTAAAACAAGTGTTAAGTACATCCTAAATCGACAATTATTTTTCATTTAGGATCAACTGACTACATTTTGAATTTGTCTGTATTTCATTGTGATACAAAGAACACAAAAATTGAATTTAACATTGTAAGGATGATGACCAATATGCCTTGGGTCTTAAATGACAATTACCCTGTTTTTCTTACACTATCTCTCTAACAATCTAAATCCCTCAAGTATTTCCTAACTTGCCATCGCCACAGCCAATTTCTCTAAATCCTCTTCCTTTTTTTTTCCTTTTTCCTTTTTACCTGCTTCCTCTTTCTTTTTCTTTTTTCTTTCTTGTCTAATCTCTCTCTCTCTCTCCTTTTCTTTTTCTACTCCAGAAATATGAAATAGCTGCAAACATGAAGTTAACGGGAAATGGTCAGCAAATTTTTTCTTTTCCTGTTTCTCCATAAAGTTGGAAGTAACATAATTATTTTGCTGGATTTGGTTCTGAAAGCACAGCAAGTAATAGCAATATTATATCAAATTTTAGGTCCAAATTTTAACAAAATAAAAAATTGCACACATGAAATTCTTATTTATCTCATTGTTCAGAACGAGTACAACATGAGAGAGAAGAGGTTGCATACTAACACCATCGTGAAAATGAGCAACCATTAACAAACTACATAAGAAATTAAATTAAACCAAAAGCATACATTCATATAGGAAAAGTCATTTTCACCTTCACAACTGCTTAGAATTTATTGTAGATGACAACAATTAACCAGCAGACAGTATAGAGAGTCCAGGCTGCGCCTTTGAGCCTCGTTCGAAGTGGGATTGTAATGGTAAGGATGAATGAAGAAGCAGCGAGAAGGATAGCAACTTTATCCAACACTTGGGATGTGAATACAAACTTCCGGCCTACAAATTTTGCAACAAAGAGTGAAAAAAATTAGTAATATGACAAAACAGAGCAAATGGGAAGAAACAGGGTGTTAGGATTTGGATTTTACCAATAGGAAAGAAATTTCAACCGCTGATGTGAGGCAAAAAGCCATGACTACATTTTGCCATTGGAGCAGAAAGTGGTTTGGGTTCTGTAGTTTTTGAGTATTTGGAGCAGTAGCAGCTTGCGGCTCTTTGTCATCAACCGAAGAAGAAGCTGGTGGCGGCATTGGTGAAGATGAAGGAGGTGGGTCTCATCTTGAAGGGAACTGGGACAAGAAGCATTGAAATGAAGTGAGAAATCCCTTGAGCTTTGGTGTAATAGACATGTTTGTGTATGCGTGTTAGGAGCAAAAGTTTTCCAAGCCTTAATTTGTAAGAAGTTCTCGGAGTATTTGATCCGGTAATGGGTTTCTAAAAGTAAGGATTATATCTGACAACAAAACAAAAAAAGAGATTTTCAGTAGTCGGATATCATATCCGAAAGTCGGATAGTTGGCTTTCTCCTCTGTTTCCTTATAGAAGCACCTACAAGGCTAAAACGGAGTTGCGAGTCTTCATCCATGTAATTTGCATACTGGTTTATGCAATAGACTATTTTAGAAAGACTGAGGTGGATTTCGTAAATGCAATTTGATCTGTTCATAATACAAAAAAAGTAGAAGTCCACCTGACCTAATTCGGAATTTTGGATAGGATGATTTTGTTCCGATTCTTCCAAGCGCTTTGTTCCATGACACCACTCCAAATGCAAAGGAAAGTTCTCTCAGAAAACAGTTTTCTAAAATCTCTTCGACCTTTATCATAAAACAATCACCACACAGATAAACTTCAGTTTCGATAGTTTAATAGATTTGATCAACATTTGATCATATCCATCAGCAAAATATTAAGACTTTTCAGCATTGGAAAATTGTATCGGAACATTAAGACAGAGAGAGTACATAATTCCTTTGTCACTAAAATTTATTCTTATATATGAGTTTAATAACTTTTGGGATAGTTTAGTGGAGGATTCGAAAAGTAAGAAAATACAGTAATTTATTTCACAAAACTAATAATCTTCAGAGTTTTCCAGCCAACATTTTGTGCATACCAAAGCCGGCTTGATGTCATCATCCAAGCCAGTACAAAAAATAATATTTTCAATTTCACTACCCTTTAAGGGAGGATCTGAAATAGCAATAGGAGAAATAGGTACCGCCAAGATATCACGAGCCATCTTTGCCAGTATTGGAAAAATTGTGGTGTTTGACTGCCACCAGGCTAATATATCAAACTCTTCAACTGAAGGAACTTTAGGCTCTTTCAAATATACATTAAGCTCAGAATTTGGTTGAGACGTGCTAGGCCTTCCCATTTCATCTAGCATTTTGTAGGAGGTATTTACGTACTTGCTGTAAATTTTGATTACATCATCAATGATATTCTTGAGATATCCATCAGCAGCACTGCCATAAATTTCTTTGTACCAAAATTCTACAATATCCATTTTGAATCGTGGATCCAAAATTACTGCAGCAGCTAAAACCAGCTTGGAATTGCTCCAAAATTTGTCGAAAAAACTCTCCCTTGCACACGATGCTATTTCGCGGATAAGATAATTTTCACTTTTTCCCCACAGAAGCAATTTCATATAAATGTCACAGACCTGTGGGAAATATACATTTGCTGTAGTATATTTGCTTTCGGACAAGCTATGAGCAGCTTTATTTAGCACTTTCAGACACTGGTATATTATAGTTGCCTTATCCCATTCCTCCGTTGTTAAATTTATTGACCTGAAATCAGGATCAACCTGCTCAAGCTCACAAAATGCTTCTTTAAATCCCACTCCAATCTCAAGCTGTTCAAAGCCGAAAGCCCAGGATGAAACATTTCTAGAAATCACATTCTTTCCCTTGGAGTTAGCTATGTCTACTGCCATATGAAACTTTTGTTTATTCGATACGTTGCAGACATAACTAAAGCACTTCCTCATCTTCTCAGCTGCCCAGTTTGTTCCTATCCATTTAGACGATTTGAGTAAATCTACCAACCAATAAACGGAGAGCAAATGCCCACCAAAAGGAAGCGAAGCTTCTTCGCTATGCCAGTCGTTTATTGCTTCAGTTTTGTTGTCATCTTCAATGGTTGTAACAAACGAACATATATTTTCCTTAATTCTGAAATCTGAAAGCAAATCTTTAAGAACATATGAGAAATAGCCATCTGGTGCATGGTGCAAAGTAAGAATCTTTCTTTTCAAGTTCCAACTATCATCAATGAAGTAGAGAACTGCCAAAAAGTACTCCTCGAACCATCTAACTGCTACACTGAAACGACAAGAGAATTTGAGAAAATATCTGCATATAGTTCTCCCTCTCTTCTTGATAAACAAAGAAGATGTCGGCTTTTATGGAGTTTAGTGTCGAAAATCCAAGCTTGATAATCGCTCTTGTCACACTCATGCGATTCTTTTGATGTTGATTGATCACAAGTTGTGCCCATTCCTTGCCAGTTTCTGCTTCATAATCTGTGAAGTCCTGCGAGACCTTTGATCTCAATTTTCTTCACTTGGAACCTAATGAGTTATCCACATTATTACCAGCATTTTCCATCTCATCTTTGTCGAGATTTATAGCAGGTTCAAAATGTGCATCTTGTTCTCTGATTTCAGTAATTTCCTGTTGGCACACAAACAAGTGAATGAGCTAAACAAGACAAATACAGTTAGTAAGAAACAGAAAAACTTCCTCTACATAATAATATACCTGTCCATGAGGCGAATGTGATTCATCTCCATTATCATGATAAGCCAGTGTTTCCCCAAGTCCATCTTCTTTTCTGCTGCTTCGACATCTTTTCAAATGGTTATTGAGGTGTGTGGTTCCGTTCTTACTTGAACCATCAAACTTCTTCTTACAATGTTTACACATAGCCCAAACTTTCCCATCTTTTTCTTCATGCTTTGTGAACACCTTCCATACTTTCGATGTCAACTTTCTTCGTTTAGTTCGCGATGATCTCTGCAGATTTCTGTTTTCGATCTCATTGTCGTGATTCAGTGTAGGTTCAAGGCAAGCAGTCCGAGCTATTTGCTGTCATCATGCGTACAAGTGATATCGGTAAAGCGAAGGGATTAAATATTTATGAGGATCAGAGAATGAATGTTTAGATCAACATGATGCAGGTAAAATATGTTCATCAGACTTTACAAACCTAAACTCCACATGGAATAAAAATAAACATATTTATGTGCATTTAGTTTCAGATATGCTTCCTTTACAAGCTGATTTTTAGGATTCAGATCATGCATTAGTTCAAATCAATTAACACCACCGATATTGAGATACTTCATGTGAAATTTAAGTCCCTAACACTAACTAGCCATGACGATAGTTTTGTAATTTCCTTTTTTGGGATTTTTGTTATGATTTCGTATATTAGTATACAAATACGCAGTTACAAAGCAAGGACATACAAGGTGTTCGATGAAATTCCCATATCAATTTTTAGTGGAGCACAAAGGTTGAATATTGAAACAAAATTTAATTTCATTTGCTTTACATGTTTCTATTAAATGTGTCCATTTGAAAAATTACAAACCCCAAGATTTATCATGTCAATTTATCCTTAAAAAAACCAGAAAAATAGAAAAAAAAAAAAGTAGTTAAAAGCAGTTGCAGGAGTACCTGCACATCCGGCGACGCATGTGCTCGGATTTGATCATGGTTTCCTGTGTTGAAGGAGAATAATCTTCCATCAAGGGAATACACAGGGGATTCTCCCGTTGGAAAGTTTGCAATATTAATCCAAGACATCGCAGGCTAAGAATTCCGAAAAACAAGAATTATAGTCTAAGAATCCAAAAATATAAATAAATAAAAATACAACTATCAAGAATTCAATGATGAGCTTGATACCTGAACAAAGATTTTAAAACAAAATCTTAAAACCGCCAGCTGACTGCAGATCAGATTGACAAGAATATGCTGCTTCCTTCAATTTATGGAGTGACGGATCCTTACAAGCCTTTAAGTTTCTCTGTTGATAGTCAAGGAACCGATTAGGCTCCGGATACAGAAGAAGAAAACAAAGTCAACGGATTAAAATCCGTTTAGGCGCTACATCCGTAGGTTCATTTGTGTAATTTTATATTTTGAAACCGTCCGAAATTCGACTCTATTATAAAATTTCAAGTTGAAGATTAAAATTTTCTTTCCATGAGCACTTCAAAGTCTAGAAAATTAATAAAATATAATTTATGGTCGGTGATTTGGAGTTAATGTCGACATCCCGAAATGTCATTTTGTCAAATTAGTTATATTTAATAGAAGTAATTTCCCAAAGAAAAGAAAGGAACGATCAACTAGTACTTTATTTTCAGGGTTGTTTCTGCTGTGTTTCTTGAGGCAAAGTCCCACTAATTGTTATCCGGCTGCTTCGGGTGAATCTGATAATGGACACCTTTGCATGGGGGCACTGGCATTAGCCAGTTAACAATGATCGACTAATACTTCAGGTAAAGTCACATATCCTGATACGAGCCCTAAAAATTATAGGACTTCAGGGTCAGGGCATTTTGCAGAGCCCTAATAATCATTTTCTAGTCCATGTCAAGGGGTTTAGATGTGAATAAATTAGGTTTTGTTTTAGCCTTGAGAGCTGAAAAATCATAAGATTTGTGGCATGGCAGATTAGGGCATCCAAATGTAGATGTTCTCAAAGGCTTCTTATCAAGCTGTAATGTTCTCAAAGACTTTAATAAAAACACTTCAGTTCTGCTGCCAAATTTCTGCTCAGCTTGCCAGTATGGAAAGTTACACAAACTTTCTTTTAAAGAAACAGAAACCAAAAGGCCAAAAACCTTTGGAAATAATTCATACTGACCTTTGGGTCCAGCACCCATCTCATACTCTCAAAGGCACAAATATTACATCTCTTTTGTTGATGACCTGACAAGATATACGTGGATCATTCCTAACCACAAAGTCTGAAGCTTTAAAGACCTTTAAGCAATTCAAAAACTTGGTCGAAAATCTCCTTGAACAGAAAATCAAAACCCTTTAATGTGACATGGATGGTGAATTTGACCCTTTTGAAAACTTTCTAGTTGAACAAGGCATTTCACTTAGATATTCTTGCCCTTACACTACCAAAATGGGAAAGTAGAGAGAAAGCATAGACATATAGTTGAGACCTGATTCACCATTTTAGCACAAGCCAGCATGCCCCTTACATCATTAACAGACTTTCTACACTTCTGTTGAAAAGCGAATCACCTTTTGAACTAAACCAGATATAAGCCTTATCAAAACTTTTGGATGTGAGTGTTATCCTTATCTCAGACCTTATAACAAAAATAAATTTCAATTTCACACCCCAAAATGTGTAGTCATAGCTGAACATGTAAGACTTTAATGAGGAGTCTTTTCCTTTCAGTTCAAACCCACATTTTGTGTCAAGCACTTCACAATCCAACTCCGAGAGCTCATCCTCCATCTAAACTTCTTCAATGTTTCAGTTGAAACTATGCTCAACACTCATTCAGATGATATTGGTCAATTTGCAGCAATTTCTCAAGCAGAGCAATCTTCTCATGGTCCTCAAAACCAAAAACAATATGAATCACAGCATGAACTGAATAGTAAGACCTCCATAAATTCAAATACTAAAGACCCAGAAACATAACCTGAATCAGAATCAAAACCAGCACAGTGTAGATTACTTCCCACTCGCACTATGATCATTAGAGCCAAAGCTGGCATTTTCAAACCAAAAACCTTTTTCACCTCCATATTAGATTTTATTGAACGAGAAATTCCAACAACGATAGACACAACACTAAGTAACCCAAATTGGAAAAAGGCCATGCAAAAGAAGTTTGATGCCTTGGTAAAAAATAATACCTGGGAATTCGTTTCTTTTGGACCAAATATAAAAATTGTAGGAAGTAAATAGGTCTTCAAGCTCAAACAAAATCCTGATGGAAGCGTACAAAAGGACAAAGCAAGATTAGTGGCAACAGGTTTTCATCAAAGAGCAGGAATTAATTTTTCACAGACCTTTAGTTCTGTGGTGAAAGCATGCAGCATCAGGGTAGTTCTGATTTTGGCTGTGTTTAATGATTGGAATGTTCATTATATAGACATAAACAATGCCTTTCTGAATGGAGAAGTTGCTAAGGTGGTTTACATGCACCAACCTGAAGGCTTTGAGAATTCATAAACCCCTAATCATATCTGCAGATTAAAGAAAGCTCTCTATGGCTTGAAGCAGACCCCTAGAGCTTGGTTTGATAAACTGAAGTCAGCAATAAAAGAACGAGGGTTTGCAAGATCAAAATCAGATACTTCCTTATTCTTTAGGAAGATCAACAAAGAAATAACACTTATGTTGACATATGTTGATGACATGGTGTTGACTGGAAGCTCACCAATTCCATTAGAAGAGCTGATTACTCAGCTAAATAAATCCTTTACTTTGAAGAATTTGGGGAACCTGAACTATTTTCTTGGGATGAAAGTGGTAAGAACACATAATATACTATTTCTATCTCAGAGGAAGTATATCAATGATCTCTTTTCCAGAGCAAAAATGGCAAACTGCAATGGTGTTCATACACCCTTGAGCACAGGACAAATATTATCCAAGACACACGGGGAACCATTTAAAGATGTCACTTTATACAGCAGTATTATAGGAGCTCTTTAATATGCGACTCTTTCCATACCAGAATTCGCCTTTGTTATCAACAAACTAAGTCAATTCATGAGTAATCCCATGGATACCCACTGGTTTTCTTGCAAAAGAGTGTTGAGAAACTTGAAGGAGACTCAAAACTTCGGTCTTGAATTAAAAAAAGGAGAAAAACTTGACCTAGTAAGTTTCTCTGATGCTGATTGGGGGTGTGATGTTGATGATAGAAAATTAGTAAGTGGGTACTGGGTGTTTTTAGGTGGAAATTTGGTCTCACGGAGCTCCAAAAATCAGCAGGTTGTGGCAAGGAGTAGTGCAGAATCTGAATACAGAGTTTTGGCACACACAATAGCTGAGATAACATGGATTCAATCTTTCTTAAAAGAAACAAATATTGAAATTGATTACCATCTGTTATCTCGTCCGATAGTCTAAGTGCAGCAGCTTTGGCAAAAAATCCTGTCTACCACGGGAGAACAAAACACATTGAGATTGATATTCACTTCATTCGAGACAAAATTGCAAATGGAGAAATCTTAATCTGCTATGTGCCAAGTGCAGAACAAGTTATCTGAGAGCCAAGGTCAATATTCAACCAAGAACACTGAGCTTGAGGGGCATGTTGAAGATGATATAGAAGTGAAGCCCAAAACTGAAGATGTCCTAATCCAGGAAAGTAAAGCACCCCAATATCAAGTTAGTTATGCTGGGAAGGAAAAGCTATCCGGAAAATCTGGAAAAAATGAAAGCATGCACCAGCTATTGTACGGGAATGATCTAAGGGATGGTATACAGCCTTCAACACACATCATGGGGACCATTAGATTGAATTTTCACTAGGTTTCTTGCACAACAATTCTTTGATCCTTTACCCTACTTGAGATTTTTTATATTAACATATTTTTCATTGCATTTAAAAATGCAGTCGCTGTTCATTGTGAAAATTCAATACAGCAAAAGTTTGCTTCAAAACCTGTGCTCCTTATTCTTCAACTACACCTTCACTTGGGGGCATTGGCATTAGCCAATTATAAATGATCAACAAGTACTTATTCACATATCCTGATATGAGCCCTCAAAATTACAGGACTTCAGGGGCGGGGCATTTCGCACGAGTGCCTACTATTTTTTTAGAGCCATGAATTTTTATTGCTCTGCCTAGTTTGCATAAGCCCATTAACTTTGGTAATCCCAATTTGGATTTCTCATAGCTTTAGTCATGCCCCCAGCATTGAGCATGGGCCTTCTGTTTTGTTTTGCTTTGCCCCTTTTCCTTTTCCTTTTCCTCCACAAAGTTGGAAGTGACATAATTAAGTTGCTAAATTTGGTTCTGAAAACAAAAAAAATAACAGCAATGTTTTATCAAACGTGCACATGAATTTTGGGTCCAAATTTTAATAAAATAAAAACTTCAACACCTGAATATTCTTATTTATCTCGTTGTTAAAAGCGAGTACTCGGAGGGAAGAGGATGCATACTAACACCATCATAAAAATGAACAACAATGAGCGAGTACATAAAAATTTAAACCAAAAGCGTACATTCATATTAGGAAAAATCATTTTCAGGTTCACAACTGCTTAGACTTTATTGCAGATGACAACGATGAACAAGCAGACAGCACAGGGAGTCCAGGCTGCGAAGTTGAGCCTCAGTCGAAGTGAGATTGTAATGGTAAGGATGAATGAAGTAGCAGCAAGAAGGATTGCAACTTTCTCCAATACTTGGGATGTGAATACAAATTTGTGACAAACAAATTTTGCAATAAAGAGCGAAAGAAAGATTAGTAAGATAACAAAAGAGAGCCAATGGAAGGAAACAGGGAGTTGGGATTTGGATTGTACAAACAGGAGAGAAATCTCAAGCGCTGAAGTGAAGCAAAATGCCATGACTACATTTTGCCATTGGAGCAAAAACTGGTTTGGGTTCGGTACTTGTTCAGCATCTGGAGCGGCAACTGGCTGCAATTCTGAGTCCTCAATGGAAGAAGAAGATGGCGGCAGCGTTGATGACGATAAAGGAGGTGGATCTGATCTTGGAGGGAGTTGGGACAAGAACATTGAATTGAAGTGAGAAATGCCTTTAGCTTTGGTACAGTAGACATTCTATGCTTGTGTTAGTAAGGTTTTCCCTGCCTTAATTTATAAGGAGTTGTCGGATTATTTGATCCGGTTATGGGTTTCTAAAAGTAAAGAAATAAAAGCATTATACGACAGGATTTTGACAGATAAATAATAAAAAAAAGGCTTTTCAATAGTCGGATAATTGGGCTTTCTCTGTTTCCTTGTAGCTGCAACGATTGGAATAAAACAGAGTTGCAAGTCTTTAGCTACGTTGTTTGAAAAGAAGACAAGATTGCCCCGAAATAATCTGTAGATACAGGATAGAGATGGACTGAAAGTTTTCAATTTTAATTTCTAAGTGTTAGTTGAGGATTGTTATAGATTTTAAAATAATATATTTCTATTATATTGCAGAAATAATTAGTTATAAAGAAAATTGATTTACCATTTTATAAATTTATTTTCAAAAGTGATATGAATTTTAAAAATAATAGTGTATTTGGTAAATTTTATTATTAAAATGCTATAATAATACAAATGATCAAAATATACATACATATATATATGTATAGCGAATAATGAGTGTTCATATATATGTATACATACATATATATATATGTCAACTTAAAATAATTTATAGCAGAAAATATAAAATTTTTAATTATATTTTTAAAAAATAAAAAAAGTAAAAAAATATTTTGATCTTAACAAGTTTATTTTCTAATTGAAGTTGAAATTTAATAAATCGTCTTACCTTTAAATTTGAGTTTTTGTAATTTTAAATGGATGTGTTTAGTATTATTTTTACTAACAAAAGTACTTTAAAATTAGGTATGTTTAGTATTATATTTACAAATAAAACTATTTCTTAAAATAAAATGTAAAAAACTCTTTTTCTAATTCTGAAAATTTATAATAGGATATGATAATTTTTTTAAAAGTGATTATGAAAAAGATTTTACCCAACATTAAAATAATTTTTTGATTACTCAAAAGTACTTTTGCTTTTCTGAACAACAATTTCAAATGAAAAATACAGTTTTAACCGGTATAACTGGTTAAAAACAAAAAAAAAATTACTTCCTAAAATTTTTCGACTACAAATAATATGGACAATTAATTTTAAGCAACTGTTCACAACATTCTCATTATTGGTATTAGAATTTTCATACGGTAGAATGACTCATGTAATAAATTATTCTTTGAGGAACTGAGGTGGCATAAAAAAGGATATCTAATAAATAAAATAGGCTAGCTCTCTTTACGAGACAAAAAAGAAATAATTCTATTGTTGAATCCACAGTCATCCGACGGATTTTCGGATTTCCAATTGCTTTTAAAATGGTGTGAAAATGACATGCCGGTTGGACCTACCAATTGGAAAAATGAAAAAGGCAATGTATTTAGCCACAGCCAGTTTCGTATATCGTACAAAATGTTTGAAACATTTTCAAAGTTGAATCGTGGAAAGACTCTTAAATTATCAACAAATATGAAAAGTCTATTACACAAGTTCGGACAATACCACGATTTATCTCATAAAAGATCTGCCGGTCGGTCGATACCTTGATTTTCAATACTTTTGTCGTCTGTCAAGTGTCCAATGAGTTCAATGCTAGGAAGCTTGAGAAGAAGAACGTATTCGAAGGGATGCACAAGAACAAATTGTTTCTAGCAATCATTGGAATTACCATTGTTCTTCAACTAATAATGGTTGAGTTTCCGAAGAAGTTTGCTAATACTGAGAGGCTGAATTGGGAGCAATAGGCAGCCTGCGTTGGCATGACAGCTATGTCTGGGCCAATTGGTTTTCTCACCAAGCGCATTCCAGTTTCTTTCAAGCAGCTTCTCAAACCGAAGGCGGCAAGGTGAATGAATAATTGACATTGGCTACAAGATGCCAGAAACATTGCTTATACGAGATAAGGAGTTGAATGAACCCAGTGCCTAGAGGGCACTAAAGTAAAAAGGAATAATTGACATAAAAAACAAATACTAATTAGTAATTAGGGTGGACCGTACTAGGAATAGCCTCAATTTATTTAAAAATGATGATTATATCCCTACCGGTAATAGTTATTTTCACATACTCAAAAATCATTTCGACGAAGTAATTATGTTGAATAAAATGATTTCTTAAAGAAAGGAATGATCAACTAGTACTTATTGACAACGATGTTGCTGCTCTGGTCATCAAGTTTGCTGCTGCTATTTCTTCAGGTAAAGTCCCACTAACTGATATCCAGCTCCTTCAGGTGAACCTGATAATGGACACCTTCACCCTGGGGGCATTGGCATTAGCCAATTAATCCTGATGTGATCCCCCAAAATTATTGGACTTCGGGGGCAGGGCATCTTGCAGAGCCCCTATTTTTTCAGAGCCATGAATTTGTATTGCTCTGCTCATTTGCCTCAGTCCATTAACTTTGGGAATTTGAATTGTATTCCTTTTCCTGTTCCTCCATAAATTTGGAAGTGTAACATAATTAAGTTGCTAACTTTGGTTCTGAAGACAAAGCAAATGGTAGCGATATTACATCAAATTGATGAATTTCAGGTCCAAATTTTAGTAAAATAAAAACTTCCACACCTGAAAATTCTTATTTATCTTCGTTGAGAAGGTGTATGTCATGAGAGGGAAGAGGATGCACACTAATAACCATCATGAAAATAAATAACGATGAGCGAAGTAAATTTAAATTTGGGAAATTGACATACACCTCTGAAGTTTGGGAACGGATAGATACCTTTAAAGTTTGGGATAAAAAAAAAAAATTGAAAATGACTGAGTTGAGTCCTTCCAACTCTCAGCTTCATTCATGGGAAAATGTCCTGCTTGGACCTACCAATTGAAAAAATATAAAGAACACGTGGTCGTCCAACTATCGGATTCGGATATCCTACAACCCCACTAACTGTCTGTTTCAAACTTAAGTCCTGGAAAGACTAATAAATTAAATTAAATTAAATTAAATAATTAACATGAAAAGGCTATCGGATTTTATTCGGTGTCTGTATGCCATTATATGGATCACATTAAATAAAATAATTAACACAAATTTTCTGAATTTATTTTCTTCCTCCACTTGCACAGGAACTATAATTGCCTGCTGGAATTATAACTCCCTCGGTTATAAGTTAACATCAAAAGCATCAAAATTTCCACACTAGTTTTGCGCAGAGAGAGATTAATAAATAGCAATAGGATTGTGGTCTAAATAGTATATGTGACACCCTAAGCGAATCTTATATTGGCAAAGCACAGGAGAGATGTTGGGTATATAAGATAGAAAGCTCCAACCCTCAGTAGACGCATTTTAAATTGAAAAGCTTGAAAATAAAATTGTGACGGGCTGTGTACTTAAAGCGGACAATATTTCCTGGTGGACATCTGTGGTGGGCTAGATTGTTACAGTGAGGACCCCTTGGGTCTCAAAGGGGGGCTATGTGACACCCTAGGCGACAAGCACGGGAGACAATATCTATACTTCATTCTTCACCAAATATGACTAACAAAGGTGCTGGAGGGAAAGTATTTATCTCAGGTCATTCACGGATAATTTCTCTGAAATCAGTTGTCCTCTGTTTTTTATACACAAATTACCATATGCCTTAGGTACTATTTGATCGAAATACTTTAAATTAAGGGTTTTAATTTCGTCTACTACTAGCCTTTTCCGAACTGCTAAGATAAATCATACTATATTTGTGTGTGTGTGTGTGTGTGTATATATATATATATACATATTATCTGTTTCTTAGAAAAACTTAGTTTGCAGTAGAGAAGTTAGTCTCATATAAGGCACACTGCAGGGAGAGAAAAAACAGTTTAGTCTCTACTATTACTATAGTTAATCTCATCTTATAAGGCATAGGTAGGTTTACAGGGGTTGAATCTATAGTTTAAGGTACAGTTCATCAAGCTTCGATAAATATAATTTCTCTCCTGTTATTTGTCTTTTAAAATACAGTGTGTGATAATTGGCAGGAAATCACTCAGACAGCGGTGAACCCAGTTGTGTAAAGTTCATCAAATTTATAGAGTAGACGAAGAAAATTGGTGTCAAAAGTTTGGGAAGACTTCATAAAAGTTAAAGATGAAGATGGGAATGAAAGGGCTGTTTGCAAACATTGCCAGAAAACGTTTGTAGGTTCAAGCAAGAGCGGAATCACTCACTTGAGAAATCATTTGAAATGTTGTCGAGGCAAAAGAATTAAGGAACAATGAGATGGGGATGAACCAATTCAAATAGTTGATGATGATTTAACAGCTCCAGTTGTCATAGAAGAAAAGGGTGAGATAGATCAGGTGGATCTGGTAAAAATGATAATCAAACGTGGGTTAACGTTGAAGTCTATAAGAGACGACATGCGCCAACTTTATCGAGTAGAGAAGGAGAAACTTCTCAGATGTTTGAGTCAGCTCTCATGTCGGATTAGTTTAACGATTGATGCTCTGTGGTACCATTTGATAATTATTTATGTTTGACAGCTTACTTTATTGATGATATTTGGGAACTGAAGAACAAGATTCTTAGCTTGAAACACCTTGAATGCGAAGGGACCTCTCTGAGAATTTTTAAAATTTATTGCTGGAGTGGGAAATCGACAAGAATATATGCTCTGTAATGTCAGGAAATACTGATGATGTTGATGGGATAAAATATTGGCTGATCGATCGAGGTTCATTTCCTCTCAATCGACAAGTACAATTTGGTTGCTTGGTAGATGTTCTCACTTCCAATAATGTCAGTGACTTTGTCTGTGAAGTGATTCAGAAAATAAGAGGTTTGTTCTATCATATTTACGAGACGATACCTAATCAAAATAAATTTCATAATGCAGTAGAAAAAGCTAAGCCTATGGGCAAGAAAGTAACTTCTACAGATGTTCCAACAAAGTTGGTCGGTGATGAATTCAAATTGCTCGAGACTGCAGCAGGGTTCAAAGAAGCATTTTACGAGCTGGAGCAAATAGATTCTGATTTCAAGTCAGTAAATTAAAAAAAGGAGGAATGGGATGAGGCAGTGAAAGTATATGAGTGTTGGAAAGAGTTAAATGAAGCTGCAAGTAGCTTCTCCGAGAGCATATTTCCCACAGCAAATGTGTACTTCTGTAAAGTCTGCGAGATTTACACGAAATTGCTGCAATGGGAAGAAAATGGATCCTGGGCTGTTCGACAGATAGCATCATCTGTAAGAAGAGACTTTGTCGATGAATATTGGAGCAATTCTTTCTCGGTTCTAGCAATCATGGTAGTTCTTGATCCACGATTCAAAATGCAAATTATGGAACATTGGTACAAGAAAATCTACGGTAATGATCTTGACGAACACCTTACTAAAATCATTGACGACATCACCAATGTTTACAATCAATATTCGAGTTTTTCATTTGGTGATCATGAGAGCACTTCAGCTTCATATAAAATGGTAGATGAGGAGTCATCAAATTCAGTACTTGATAGGTATCTGAAAGAACCAAAATTCTCCTCAGTTGATGATGACTTCGATATATTAATTTGGTGGCGAATTAATGGCAAAAATTTTCCGATACTTGCAAGGATGGCTCGTGATTACTTAGCAACACCATTTTCAACTGCTTTCTGAAACTCTGCTATGAAGGCTAAAATGCAGAATCTTGTTTACTCTGTGGACTTTGGTTCTGATATCAGGGAGGCTTTCATATGCACTAAATATTGGTTGGAAAATCCTTAAAATAAACATTATGGGTAGTAGTATTATTATTTCTCCCTTTTTTCTTCTCCTTTTGAAGGATCGGAATTCTATGTTAATCTAAATTTTTACTTCATTAAATACACTAATGTGATTTATATCCTTAACATTATTGTATCTAAACTTATCTTAACGGCTTCATCAATTAAATAATGAGATGAGATAATTATGTTACTTCCAACTTTACAAGGGTGTGTG
Source organism: Azadirachta indica (assembly GCA_022749755.1). Classification (NCBI taxonomy): domain Eukaryota; kingdom Viridiplantae; phylum Streptophyta; class Magnoliopsida; order Sapindales; family Meliaceae; genus Azadirachta; species Azadirachta indica. Next base: position 6,887,079 of record CM040441.1, on the reverse strand, counting down.
GTAGAATGAAAGAAAATTAGATCTTTGATGTAGACTGTTTTTAGGGAGTTTAGAGTCGAAAATCCATGCTTGATTTTTAAAATATCTGCAGATTTTGAAGCTCTTTTTTTTAGTTCTTAAAATCTGTTGTAATAATATGAAAGTATTGTAACTTATACATATTTCTATAAAAATTCATTGGGACAAACTAATATAATAATATTTTATAATTGTACAAAATTTGTATCAATTCTTAATATTATACAATTAAATTATTGTAATTTCAATTACAATTAAAATAATGATCTTACCAATCGCGTATACACAGAATCACAGATGGCCAGTTGTCCTCTAGAGTAATCGGACCTCCGACGCCATTTTTCTTCAGGAATTCGTCTATAAATAGCAAATATGTATGTGCTTATATCTCACAAGCTTAGAAACAGGCATTCCGTTTCTTCTTGTGAAACACATTTTGTCCCAAAATCACAGCCACCAACCGCCATGGACGCAGCCGCTGAAGTTTTAGACTGGCCGAATATAATCATGGGGGTTTTGCTTTACCTCAGCTCTTCAAATAGCTAAGGCTAAATTGGATCTTTCTCCTTCCAACTATCTGCTTTCATTTGCTATCCTACTCACCTTTCTTTCCCTCTTCGTTGCAAAATTTATTGCCCACAAGTTTATTTTTGCATCTCAAGTGTTGCAGAAAGGTGCCATCTTCATTGCTGCCACTGCCTTCGTCTTCGCCACAACAATCCCATCTCCACTGCCACTAAAGTGCGCTACATGGGCTCTCTACGCCGTCTCCTTGCTCTTCATTGCCATTTGTTTTATCATCTAGTTACGCATTTCTAGTCTAGCTCAAAATGGTGCGTCCAATATGTAATGATCTGCAGTTTCAGTATCATTTGAGTTTATATATGTTACCTGTTGTTGTTGTTGTTATGTAGCAGTGTATAACTGCTGTTACTTCCAATACATTTATACCTTTAGTGAGATTTGTGATTGTGTTATGAGATTGAATTATACATGTAATAATATATGTCTTGTTTGTTTTAATTAAAGAATGACTCTATTTACTTGATTGCCATATTTTGGGTTAGCAGATATCCGACAAGAACCGAAATTAATTTTTTTATAGCCAATCCAAAACTCAAAGCTAGCAAATACGGAATATCCGATGACTTCTAATACAATTGAGACTCATGTCACATGTTTTTCTACTCACTATATAGTGAACCAAGATCCGATTCCAAAAATTAATATTAATACCGTGAATCAATTTTCCTTTTTCTAGTAGGAAATTAAGAAGAAGCGAGTATTAATTATAAGTGCTAGTTAGTTCAATTGATATAATTTATTAAACATGATATAACAGACATGCGATTCAAACTATATTCTTCTCAAATTGAGAATAGATTTAAGTTCTTTCTTATGACATTGAAAAATAAAGGCTAGTGCACATAGAAATATTAACAAGTTATTGTTACGAATATCCGACTAATTGTGCATGCCTTCTGCTTTATGTTCCGAATAGACCGAACATTTGGCCGAAGACCTCGGAAGTCGGAACCTATGAAAGGACAAGACCTCGGTTTTAAAAATAATCAATTTATTATTTTAAAAAGTGTGATGAATTTTAAAAATAATTTTAAAATTTTATTATTAAGATATTATAACAATACAAATTGTCAAAATATAAATTAGTGAATAGTGTGAGTGAAAATTAATTTTAGGTAATATATACATAAATATAAAACTTTAAAATAATTTACAGCAGAAAATATAAAATTTTTAGTTACATTTTCACAGCTTGGCGTGAGATGATGAGTTCCATTAGCCATGAGTTGAATGAGCAGACTCCATTGCAATCTCGTCTCGACAGGCTTACATCCTATATTGGAAAGATAGGATTGGCTGTAGCCGTAATTGTTCTTGTGGTTATCTTGATTCGGCATTTCACAGGACACACCAGAGATGAGAGAGGAAACAGAGAATATCTTGGGAGGAAAACAAAATTTGAGGATGCGATGAATGCTGTGATCAATAATGTTGCAGCCGCAGTCAAAATTGTGGTGGTAGCAATTCCTGAAGGTTTGCCTCTTGCTGTTACTCTTACTCTGGCATTTTCTATGAAGAGAATGCTGAAGGATAATGCTATCGTGAGAAAACTCTGTGCCTGTGAGACTATGGGTTCAGCAACAACAATTTGCACAGACAAAAGAGGCACTCTCACTTGAAACCAATGAAAGTTACAGAATTCTGGGTCGGAAAATAAGCAATGATGGATGATGCTATGTCCTCTGAATTAGCACACACTGTATACGAGTTGCTGGAAGAAGCAGTGGGTTTTTTTAAAGTGAAAGACCAAAATCCAACACTAAAGCCCAACTCTCTGAACTTGTTAGAGGCCAGCTCAGGTGATAAAGATCCAGTCCAAGAAGGCAAATCATCCTTACCAATTGTCCGGCTTTTGCCAGAATATATGACAAGCCAGATCAACATCAAAAGCTGTACGAACATGATCTGAAGGATGCAACACATCGTACAACAAACCTGTGCACGTCAGCTATCAGATGAATTTCCTTGCAAAGCAATTCATGTTTTTTGCCCTAAATGGGTTGTATATGAATCACTCGTACATATCTTTGTGTTGGTGTAGCTGCTGTTTCACTGAAAATACAAAGCACAGATTCATTGAGCTCAATATATTCTTCATTGCTTGTTTCTAACTGGTTTAAACACCATTGGTAGTGTGTACAAATTGGATCCTGCATCACCTCCTGAGATTACTGGCAGTCCAACTGAGAAAGCAATACTTTATACGGCTCTGATTGATCAGGGAATGAATGAAGAGGCAAAGCACTACTGTAAAGTAATCCATGTAGAGGCCTTCAATACAGAGAAAAAGAGAAGTGGAGTTTTGATGAAGAGGATCAATGGAAAGGCTGTTCAAACACACTGGAAGGGAGTTGCGGAGATTATTCTGGCTGTGTTTCCATTATTATGACAGAACTGGAGACAATGAAAATCATGGATGCTGAAGAAATAAAGCAAATTGAGGAAATTATCAAGGATATGGCAGCCAAGAGCTTCAGATGCATGGCCTTTGCACATACAAAAGTTGCAGAAGGTAATGGGCAAATTCACGAGAAGCTTAAATCTTGTAGAAAGCAGGGGTGAATGTCAAGATGGTAATTGGAGACAATGTGCAAACTGCAAGAGCTATTGAATTTGGAATCCTGAATCCTGTTGGGATAAACTAATATAAACTAATTTGCGGAAGCACAATAATTACCTTATCCCCTCTTGCGTGAACCTAATAGGAAACAAACAAATAGAGCAACAATCTTTGGTACAAAATCAATTCTTGGACAGCAACCACATCATTAACAAAATAACGATAACACAATCAATTTTAACGTGGAAAACCTCACCAGTGTGAGGAGTAAAAACCACGGGACCGTAGTCCACCCAAAAAACTCCACTATAATTAAATAATGGGAATATACAATTTCTCTCTAATTAGAACTAGAAGTACACATCCACAATATTCTCAAGATCACACAATCTTGGCAAACAATCAAGTTTCACAAAGAAGTTAGAGAGAGTTCAAGAAAAACATCACCATAATGGTGGCCTAACTTTCAACCACGAAATCTGAAGAAAAGGAGCTCTAAATGTGATCTCTACCGTTCAGAATTTACTCCTCTGAATTAGAAAGCTGCTGGTAAAATTTCAATTCAATCGGATCACGAATCGATCTCCGATTAGCCACTTGATTAAAAACTATCCCAAGTTTACTATTCTGCCTCTCTCTAGATGATGAATAGTAACCGCCTCTCTCTAGGCGATGAACAGTGCCGCCTCTCTATACGATAAACAGTACTTTCTCTCTCTAAGCGATGAACAGTACCACCTCTCTCTCTCTAGACGGTGAATGGTGCCCACCTCTCTCTTCTTAACTCACATATATATATGTTGCAGCAAAAAAAATACTAAACCCTACTTGAGAAAAGACTAAAATGTTCTTGAGTTAATTGGACTTAGTTACTATTGAAGAGAAAATTTGGGCCATCTTCAAATAAAAGGAAATCCAACCCAATAAATCTCCCCCTTTCCGACTATATGGAGGGACTTGCCAATCCAACAATCGAACAACTAACTTCAAGCTTTTCCCTCGGAAGAGTCTTGGTTAACATATCAAGTTCTCCCCCATCAGTTAGTAATACATACTCACTCGTAGGATACCGTGTGAAGGGTTGTCGGTTTCTAGTAGATCTTCTGAGCGGAACATCTAGTGAAGTCTCTGAAGTAGATGACTGATCCTAAACATTATCATCAACCTCAACCTGTGTATGAGTGTCAATATCACCTGTACCATGCTGGTCATCCAAGACTTCATTTGTAGGCTGTGCTGGAACATGTGTAGGAAGAACTGGATCCAAGTCTATCAACGCATCGCTATACTGAGGCATTGCTTCTTTTGACTTCTCAATATCCTGTATAGTTTGGTCTTCCATAAATATAGCATCCCGACTTCTTACAAGTTTCTTTTGCATTGGATCATAAAACCTGTAGCCAAACTCATCTTGATCATAACCGAGAAATACACACTATCTTGTCTTAACATCAAGTTTAGACCTCTCATTTTTGGGAATATGCACAAATGTTTTACATCCAAAGACACGCAAATAATCATAAGCGACATTCTTTCCTGACCAAACTTTATCTGGAACATCAAAGTCTAAAGGAACGCACAGTGTAAGATTCAACACATGTACAACTGTATTAAAAGATACTGACAATTGTGCTTGTGAAAGCAAACATCTTACTCTTTCAACTAGTGTTCTATTCATTCTCTCAGCTAACCCATTTAACTGAGGAGTCTTCGGAAGTGTCTTTTGATGACGAATTCCTAACTGTCTGCAATACTCATCAAATGGTTCAGAATACTCACCCCCATTATCAGTTCTGATGCACTTCAACTTCTTCCCAGTCTGTCTCTCAACTGAGGCCTGAAACTGTTTGAACACATCTAATACTTGATCCTTTGTCTTCATTGTATAAACCCACAGCTTCCTTGAGTGATCATCTATAAAAGTCACAAAATAGAGAGCACCACCAAGTGTTTCTGTTTTCATAGGGCCACAAACATCAGAGTGTACTAGTTTGAGTATACCTGATTTTCTTGAAGGTGGAGATGTCTTGAAGGTAATCTTAGTTAGCTTCCCTGCCAAGCAATGAACACATTTCTTCAAAGTTTCATTTTTCAACCAAGAAAGCATATTCTTCTTGGCCAAAACATTCAAACCCTTCTCACTCATGTGACCAAGTCTTCTATGCCATAACTCAATTATATCTTCATTTTTCACCGTATTGATGCTGTTGTCTGCAATCTTTGCTTGCATAAAGTACAATGAAGAACATTTCTTTCCTCGAGCCACAACTAGAGAACCTTTACTAAGCTTCCATTTATCACCACTAAAGTTGCTTGAGAAACCCTCATCATCAAGTTTACCTGTAGAAATCAAGTTCAAACGAATATCAGGAATATGCTTGACATTTTTCAGAAGTAACATCGTGTCATTATTGGTCTCTAAGCACACATCTCTCATGCCTATGACTTTAGCTAAGTTATTATTTCCCATCTTAACATCTCCAAAATCACCGGATGTATAATATGTAAAGAATTCCCTTCGCGATGTAGCATGAATGGAGGCACCACTATCAATTACCCAGTTGGTCTCAGGGCATACAAGGTTGACAACATCATCATCATATATACTAAGAAAGTCATCTGTAACAGTAATAACTCTATCTTCATCACTGCTGTCATCATTTTTCTTTTCCTTTCCTTTATCCTTCTTGTTGTCTCGCTTGAGCTGTCGACAATACTTCTTTATATGCCCTTTCAAACCACAATGATAGCATTCAATATTGGCAAACTTGTTGGTCTTGCTTTTACTTTTATCTCTATTCTTCGGACTTTTACTCTTACTCCTCCCCCTCTTTTCTGTGACTAAGATATCTGACTGTGAAGAACCTTATGACTTTCTTCTATCCTCTTCATTCAGAACACTATTCTTAGACAAATTCCATGGTGATAATACCATCAGGAGCTGAGTTAGATAATGACATTCTAAATGTCTCCCATGAGTCCGGTTATTGTGCCTAAAAGCCATAACCCTTGTACTTCATTTTCAAATTTGATGTTCATTCCAGCCAACTGATTAATGATTCCTTGAAATACATTCAAGTGATCTGTCATGAGTTTTCCATCCCGATATTTCAAGTTCATCATCTGCTTTAGCCAACTGATTAATGATTCCCTGAAATACATTCAAGTGATCTGTCATGAGTTTTCCATCCCGATATTTCAAGTTCATCATCTGCTTTATCAAAAATAGTTTGTTGTTCCCGGTTTTTTTGGTATACAATTCTTCAAGCTTATTTCACAAAGAACTTGCATCTGTCTCTCCACTGATGTGATTCAAAATATTGTCATCTACCCATTGTCTGATATACCCATACACTTGACAATGAAGCAACTTCCACTGTGCATCTGTTTTATTATCGGGTTTCTGTTTCTCAAACACGGGTAAATAATAATCTTTCACATATAAAAGATCTTCCATCTTTCCCTTCCATAAATGATAATTTGCACCATTCAAATTAACCATTCTACTTGTATTAGCTTTCATCATTCAACACAAGGCAGAAAACAAATATAACCAAAACTCTGATACCATTTTGTTAGGACAAACTAATATAAACCAATTTGCGGAAGCATAATAATTACTTTATCCCCTCTTGCGTGAACTTAATAAGAAACAAACAAATAGAGCAACAATTTTTGGCACAAAATCAATTCTTGGACAGCAACCACATCATCAACAAAATAACGATAACACAATCAATTTTAACGTGAAAAATCTTCCCAATGTGAGGAGTAAAAATCACGGGACCGTAGTTCACCCAAAAAACTCCACTATAATTAAATAATGGGAATACACAATTTCTCTTTTATTAAAACTAGAGGTACACATCCACAATATTCTTAAGATCACACAATCTTGGCAAACAATCAAGTTTCACAAAGAAGTTAGAGAGAGTTCAAGAAAAACATCACCATAATGGTGGCCTAACTTTCAACCACGAAATCTGGAGAAAAGGAGCTTTAAATCTGATCTCCACCGTTCAAAATTTACTCCTCTGAATTAAGAAGCTGCTGGTAAAATTTCAGTTCAATCGGATCACGAATCGATTTCCGATTAGCTACTTGATTAAAAACTATCCTAAGTTTACTGTTCTGCCTCTCTCTAGATGATGAACAGTAACCGCCTCACTCTCTAGGTGATGAACAGTACTTTCTCTCTAGACAATGAATAGTACGCCTCTCTCTCTAGATGGTGAATAGTGCCCACCTCTCTCTTCTTAACTCACATATATATATATGTTGCAGTAAAAAAAATACTAAACCCTACTTGAGAAAAGACTAAAATGTCTTTAAATTAATTGGGCTTAGTTACTATTGAACAAAAAATTTGGGCCATCTTCAAATAGGAGGAAACCCAACCCAATAAATGCTAATATAGATTTCAACAATAATGGTGCTGTAATTGAAGGTGTTCAATTCAGGAATTTCTCGGACGAAGAAAGAATGGCAAAAATTGAAACTACCGAGTAATGGCTAGATCTTCCCGTTTGACAAGCTTCTGATGGTACAAAGGCTGAAGCAGAAAGGCCACATGATGGCAGCGACGGCTGATGGCACAAATGCTCCTACTCTAAAGGCAGCAGATATTGGACTTTCCATGGGAATTCAAGAATTGAAGTAGCAAAAGAGAGCTCAGATATTGTCATCTTGGATGATAACTTTCCCTCTGTGGTGACAGTTCTGATATGGGGAAGATGTGTCCATAACAACATTCACAAATCCTTCAATTTCAGCTTACTGTCAACGTTGCTGCTCTTTTCATCAACTTTCTTGCTGCTGTTTCTTCAGCCAAAGTCCTACTAACTACTGTGCAGCGGCTTTGGGTGAACTTGATAATGGACACCTTGGTGGTATTGGCATTGGCCACTGAGCAGCCCAACAAAGATCTCACGAAAAATCTGCACGTCTGTTGTTCCAAACCTCTGACAGACAGAATCATGTGGAGGAACCTCATGTCTCAGGCCATTTATCAGGTAGACATCTTACTGACTCTGCAATTCAAGGGAAGAGCAATCTTTGGCGTAAGCGAGAGTGTTAAGAATACCTTGATTTTCGATACTTTTGTCCTCCGTAAGTGTTCAATGAGTTTAATGTTAGGAAGCTTGAGAAGAAGAACTTATTCCAAGGGATACACAAGAACAAGTTGTTTCTAGCAATCACTGGAATCACCATTGTTTTTCAACTAATGATGGTTGAGTTTCTGAAGAAGTTTGCCAATACTGAGAGGCTGAATTCGAGGCAATGGGCGGCCTGCAGTAACAATGTTGGGGTCTGATGGATAAAATCTATGAGGAGCTAAATGACAAACTATAGGATCCGAATGATAAATAATGAGGGCATAGCTAAAATTCATCGGAGGCCTGGATAATTTATCCGTGTCTCTGCCCCATTTCTCTTTGCTCGACATCATTCGCAATGGGTTTTGAGATGTGTGGTTCCTTTCTTGCTTGAACCATCTAACATTCTCGCAATATTTGCGTACAGACCATTCCCTTCCGTCTTCTCGTTTCCATCTTCATTCTCTTGATTTTTGTTTTCTTCTCTGACGTCAGTGATTTCCTGTCAACATATATCCAAACCAGTGCTGACCAGACAAGAAAAAGAAGCAAATCCAATATTGTAGGGCAACAAATCGTTAATATGTAAACTTGCCGAACAATGATGACAGGCTCAGCTTATACATTGTGACCTCTGCAGAGATAACAATATCTTGTTGTACTATTTTACTTACCTTAATGTATCCTTTTTCTGAAGACATGCTGCCATATATTCCTAATTGCTTCCATTTTAAAAGGCTTCGGAAGATAATCACATGCTCTATAGTATTTAAGTTTTTCCATTACCCTTCTTGTATCTTCATAAAGGCACCTGACTGTGCAGTTACACATCTATAATAAAACGAAAATTATCACATTGTCGACAAAAATCCATGTACTACGGCGAGTAGAACCTACTCATGACTGGAAGATGCATATCTAGTACTCCAATATGCTCGATCAGGTTCATTCATTTATCTTGAGGCTGTTCTGAAAAATTATGGGCACTGACTCTTGTTCTTTATTTATTCATTCATTTTTCCTTGAAGTGCATTCCAAGTGTTTGTGAAAAGTTCTGAAAAAAGGACTTGATTTCCAATCTTGGCTTAAAAGTGTTTTAGCCAAACTTAAGGGGTGTTTATATTGTTTATCCTTATATATGTGTTCAATGAACTCCGATATTGTAAAAGAGTCATTAATATAGGACACATTATGCTCAAAATAATTCAGACACTAATTTTGTAATAATTTCTTGTTGAAATCGTGTTATCACTTTTTGATACCAAATACTGACACATAATAAATACACACGAAAATTTAGTGTCAGAAGTGAAGACTACATTTTTATTTAATAGTTGAGTTAGTTATGAATCGCAAAATAATCTTCACTTTGATTCTTGTGATTTTGAGATGATTTTGCTCCAATTCTTATCAACCTGGATTACTATGATTAATTAAGGATTTCTTAGTAACACCAAAAAGCAACAAAAAAAGAAAGAACCTATAACACTTTCGATCGAACCTAATCTTCTCTGCAAATTGAAACATATCATTTACAATTACATAATCAACGGAGAAGAGGAAAACTTTTATTTCTTTCAAAAAATTGGTTATTTTTCAGGACTTTCCTGCCATCTTTTTAAGCAGAGCAAAGCCTGTTTAATGTCATGATCAAGAGCTTCACAATGATTAACACAATCACTGACTTCTAAGTCGACCAAGGAAAAACTTGTAGCAGCACCAGCAGAAATAGGTATTGCTAAGAAGTCACGAGCCATTCGCGCTAGTGTTGGAAAGATTGGAGTGTTAACACGCCACCAAGTTAGGATATCAAACTTTTCAATCAAATGAAATTTGGAATCATTCAAATAACGATCAAGTTCTGATTTCAGTGAGACATCAGTTGGAGTTGTACATGGCATTCCCAAGACGTCTACGTATGAAGTTGAAGAGGCAGCTTCTCCAGACTCAGAGCCCTTTGCATACTCATCATAAATAACATTAAAGTCTTCAATAACTTCCTTGAGGTAGCGATCAGCATCATCACCATAAATTTTGATGTACCAACGCTGCACAGTGTCCATCTTGAAGCGCGGGTCAAGTATCACGGCAGTTACTAAAATCAAGTTAGATCTGCTCCAATATTTTTCAAAAGATTCTCTTGTTTCTCGAACAGTTTGTGCAAACTCCCTTGTCATACGTGGTGTCATTTCGCCAAGATGATAACCTCCACTTCTTTCCTGCGCAAGCAGTTTTATATATAGGTAACAAAACTTTGGGAAATACATATTTGGAGTAGTATACTTGATTTCAGACAAGCTGCTAAGAATATCCTTGAACTCTTTCCAATACTTGTACGCCAAAGTTACTTGATCCCATTGCTCCTCCGTTAAATTTACTGACTTGAAATCAGGATCTATCTGCCCTAACAAAGAAAATGCTTCTTTATAGCCTGCTACAACCTCAAAATCTTCGAACCTTACAGTTTCCTGAGGAAGATGTTGAGAAGTCACTTCCTTTCCGATGGACTTGGCATTATTTACTGCAGTTTGAAACTTATGTTCATTACACGGCGTTTCCCTAACATAATCAACACACTTCGTTATCCCCTTAAATGTGTCCCATATGCAATATTCCATATAAATATAAAAAGAATTAAGAATATGAGATAAGGCATTAGCTGGAAACAAAAACCCGCAGAAAGGAAGTGAACTTCGTTGTTTAAACCAGCTGTTAACCTCTCCAATAACATCATCACGATCATTGTCTTTGCTGCGGTAATCAACTATAGAGCAAATATCACTATCGATATTCCAATCCAAACAAAATTCTTTCACAATTGTTATTAAATTCCTGTACTCGCCTTCAGCATTTTGAAAACTAAAAATAATCTCCTTCTTCAGTTCCCAACTATCATCAATATAGTGTATCGTCAAGTGATACCAACCCCAAAAATCTTCAATTCTTAAGCTAAAACGACACGAGAGCTTATTGAGAAATCTGTGGAATTTTTCCTTCTCCTCTTTAAAAACTTGAAGTATATCAACCTTTCTATCGTTCAAGACTGATGGTTTCCAATGTTCAGTGGGAAGTCCTCTAACATCGAAGCAAATTTTGATCAGATCAAGCACGGGTTGTTCTTTAACAACAACGGGAGAACTTACCTCACTTGTGGTGATGGATTTATCAGCATCTCCTCCTCCAATTCTCTTAACTCGACATCTATCTAAATGATTTTTGAGGTGTGTGGTTCCTTTCTTACTTGAACCATCAAACTTCTTCCCACAGTGAGCACATTAGGCCCATATCTTTCCATCTTCTCCTTTCAACTTCTTCATTTCCTCCCAAACCTTTGACACCTTTTTCCTTCGTTTATTATTTACTGATGAGTTCTGAACATCTTGGTTCACTATCTGATTATTATCTTGATTTTCATTTAGTTCTATCAGCTCAAAGATTTCCTGTCAACATTGATATTAGTCAACAATTTGAATGTAACACTGAAATTACTATTTTGTTTGAAAATACCCAATACTTTCCCACTATTATGAAAATAGTCAATTATCCCCTACTCTTTAGTAATTTTATTAAAATTTGGCAATGGTAACACTATGGATCAGGAATTCGGACTTCATTTGGTCAATCTGATTCGATATATCAAAAAACGATGGCAAAAGAGTAAATAGACATTTTCAAAACAGTAGGAAAGTAGATGGGTGTTGTCTAAAATATAAGGGAAAGTTAGAATTTTCCTAATAACTTGAAAATGTTATAAGCAAATCTAAAAGAAAATGAGCGTATGAAATCAAACAACGTTTTCCTTTCTGCTCTATAAATTTAGAAAGAAGAGGCAACGAACCTGTCCATCACATTGGTGTGTTGCCAAGATTTCATAATTTGGCAAAGACCAAGCCATCTCCAGTATTCACAGCCTGCAAAAATATTACATATATAGTACAAGTATGTATAAATAAGTTTGTATCCATAACACTACTCTTTTCAAGTTATACATCCTCGAAATTTTATTTTATTTTTACATAAAAAATGTAAAGATAATTTTTTACTTAATAACATGTGCTTTACTGTCAGTTAAGTATAATAGAAATTGATGAATAATATGATCTTTTAATTAAAGTTAAACTTACTTTAATAGTCATCATTTCTCAAATAAACTTCATTAATTATTTATTATACATACTATACTCAAGTAATTTGTCATGTGTTAGTTGAAAGGACAACTCTAAAAATATTACATCACTTGACATAATTACACGGGATTTACAGTATTACGTAGCGTTTGGTTTTTTGTCTAAATTTTGATAAACATAATTTTTTTTGTTTAAAATCTAAATAAAAAATTAAGTTATTTTATAAATAAAAATACTTTGAAAATCAATATTTTATATTTCTACCCTTATAAAACTTAGTTAAATAAATAATAAAATTTTCAAAAATATAAATAAAATAATCTACATAAACAAAAAAAATTATGTTGATGTAAATTTTGTTACCCTTTATGATGTTACATAAAAAGTGTATTTATCTAAATTAGAATAATTAATAAAATATATAAAAATAATAATCATGCCACTATAAAAATACTAAAAAAAAAACCAAAAATAATACTTTGATTGAAAATGTTAATTAACAACTTGAGAAAGAGGTGGAGAGTACATGAAGAAAAAAAGTATATATTAAAAAAAAAAAAGGTGTTAGGTTTATAATTTTAATAAAATTAATTAATTAGGTAGAAATATTTTAAGAAGAGATTTAATAAAGTTAAAGAATTTGAATTATTTTCTCCATCAAGAAATAATATCTAAAAATATTAATTTAAAAAGCATACTTAATTACTTGAAATAAATAATTACAGTAAACTAAGAATTAAATTAAAAAAGAAAAAGAAAAAAACCCTTTTTTCCTGATTTTTATATTTTACCAAAAAATATATACTAGTGTGTATTTTAGTTACTTCTACGTTTTTAACAAAATCTTCAAATATGGTCTCTCAAATATTTTTATTTGATCGTTTTTGCTAAGATAAGCAATGTCAAAAGAAAGAATAAGAGCTTGATGCATTATCTATTGGAAGAATTTAACATGTTGGTGGAATTAAAATATAAAATTTAATTAACCATTTTACTTACATCTCAAAAAACTAGAACGCTAAACTAAAATTATTGTTTTTTATCTGAATTTAAATTCAAAGAAATCTGCTAAAGGAAACAATTGATCGCCTTTTAAAGTCCTCAAATTTCTCTAGCTGATAAGAGTAAGATATTTACCTGAAAACAACTAGACCTTAGTTGAATCACTGCAGATCGCGGATCGATCCTTACAGAACTCTCCATCTGCAGACGACTATATATATAAATATATATATAGAGTCTTCTACAGATGGACGAAGAAGGAAAGAAAAAGTCCAAAAGTTAATGTATTTCTTCCGAATCTCCGATGGGTCAGTGCTTGTCGTTTTCGATATTTTTCTTTCTCTTTAATGGACGACCGTCTGCTGAATGTGAAACCAGGACTTTCATTCAGCAATTAAGCAGTCCTGTTGCTTGTTGAAATTCAATCCGAACCATTCGAATTTTCACTTTAAGAATCAAGCTTCTTTGTCATACGATGTCACCATTTGTCAATTTCTAAACCCAGATGGGGCCGACTATTCTTCCCTACAATTTTCTTTGTTGTCTGAATGTCGATAAAATCAACAATTCGATTTGCTACTCAAAAGAAAAAGGCTGGAAAAATCTCTGACTGTCTCTGATGAAAATGACTTCACTTTTCGAATGAAGATAATTATCAGTCGGATCGTTGAATTTATTTCTTCAAACAGTGAAGGAATCACATGCATGCTTGGACCCATCAATTTTCTGCCAATTCAAGTGGGTGGCTATAAAGTATAGTGAGTGTCAACAACAATACTATTTTATTTTGTGAAGAACGTGTTTGTATTATTTTATGATGAAAATACGAATACAAGATGTCTTTATATAAACATTACAAATCCAATAGAAAGAGAAAGAAAATATACAAATTAAATAGGAAATATTTTAAAAAATTACAGTAAGATTTATGCAAAATTTATTTCGGACACTAATGGTATTTGATATAAATAATCAAGGTAATATTATAACCTCTAATTACGTGATCAAGTCATTAATTAATAGTCCTCCTCAAACTCAAGATGGTGTAGAACAAACATTAATTTTTTTATTTTCTTTTTAGAATATGTGCAAAAATTATTTAGAATAAATTTTATGGTATAAATAAACTGACTCAAATACAATTTGATCTATTTATAATATTGTAATTGTAATTACTTTTATTGTCATTAAATTTTAATTTTGTTACGTATGACAAGTTTTTCATTAAATTTTCTAAGTTCTTATAGTGTGATATTTTATTTTTAATAGAAGTAACTAAAAGCGCTAGAAATATAGCGCATAGATTGAACACTATAAACAGAATCTTGGCATTAGTATTTTAGTTTTACTCATCTAATATTAAATTTTATTTGGTACTGTGATTCTATTGTACTTACTTTCAAATTAAATAAAACAGTTCACCTATTTAATAGATATTCACTTCTATATTTGTAAAAATTAAGAATATATACTACAGGAACCTCATTGGCATTTATAAAGTAAAATGATTTTATTGGCAACCTATCATTTGGGAATTGAAATAGAAAAAGAAAAGGACAAAGTCTCCTGAAAAGTTTTTCGAAAAAATAAATAATTGACATGAGAGGCGTCGACGTTATTTGGTTCATGTGCTGATTCCTTTCCCCAAGATAGAAAAAAGCAACATTAATTTAATATATCTACTCATCATATGCTTTGAAATAATGTTCTTTAATTTTGAACAGTTGATCAAAGTTACCATCTACAAATAGTAGCAAGACTTTTTGAACCTATTCGAAAATTGCGACCTATAATTTTTCTAAATACAAAAGTTATAAAATTAAATAATTCTAAGATTTTAAATAATAGTGAAATGTTATATATAAAAATGGGACAATGACAGATTCTCTTTGTCCTTTAGGTTAATAAACCAATATTTCTTTATGTTTGGAATAAAATTAATTTTTCGTTCACAAAATAACTATTTTACCCTTATATATTTAAAAAAAAAATAAAACTAAACATTTTAACCCTACTAATATATAATGACCAAAATAATTAATCGCATAATTTTAAAATAATAAAATAATAATTATATGCTTAACTACTTCTTTTTTTAAAAAAAAAAAATATAATCTTATAATTTTATCATGAGTTATTATTTAATTAAATTTTTTATTTTAATACTTTTATTATTGAAAATATTTAAAGACAAAAAAATATATACTAATTATTATTTCAATTAATAAAACTAAGAGCCCAATGAGTCATTTCACCTCGAACAAACATGTATGGAGTTTCGATACAAAATAATGGCTAAATGAATCCCTTCATATTCAAATAGACCTTCAATTGAGTTTTTTTTTTTTTTTAATTTTTTTTTTATATAAGATATGTGTAAAAAAAAAAAAAAAAGAAGAAGAAGAAGAAGACGTACGCACCACAGGTGTTATACTTACATACTGTTTCAACCTCATTTCTGATGCTTCTACAGGTGCAATTTATGATAATTTTAATTTAAAAATATTCTAAAATATAATTATTCGTTATCAAGTGTTTTAAAATTTTCATTTCTTATTATTAGGATTGCTACGTCATTTTCATTAAATATAATCATATCTTTATGCTAATTACAAATAGTCCCATTCATTTGCGTTATGTACATCCTAGACAAAACGAAAGGATATAACTTTATCTCCAATAAAATATTTAGGTTTCATAAGTTTTATAGAATTATTTAATAAAAATATGACATTCGTTTAAATCTTTTTCTCATCGCTTTTACCTCTAATATTATTAACTAATTTTATAATAAATGTACGTTTAATCAAACAAATTTATTAAATAATTGTACCAATAAAATAATCAATATACTCTTCCATCTAAAATTTTATTTTTGGCTTGATATATGTTTTGATACAATTTTTACATCTAAAATTTTTTCCTTGGTCGACTTAGAAATCAGTGGTTGTGTTAACAATTGTGAAGTTCTTGATCATGACATTAAACAGGCTTTGCTCTGCTTAAAAGGATGGCAGGAAAGTCCTGAAAAATAAACAATGTTTTGAAATAAATGAAGGTTTTCATCTTTTCCAATTGATTATGTAATTGTAAATGCTATGTTTCAATTTACAAAGAAGATTCCATTCGATTAAAAGTGTTATAGGTTCTCTTTTTTGGTTGCTTTTTTGTGTTATTAAGAAATTCTTAGTTAATCACAGTAATCCAAGTTTATAAGAATTGGAGCAAAATCATCTCCAAATCATAAGAATCAAATTGAAGATTATTTTCTAATTCATAACTAACGCAACTATTAAATAAAAATATAGTCTTCACTTCTGACACTAAATTTTATTGTGCATTTATGGTGTCAGTATTTAGTATCAATATGGGATCAAAAAACGATAATACTATTTCAGCAAGACATTGTTACAAATTAGTGTCTGAATATTTTTGAGCATATCGGAGTTCATTGAACATATATATAAGGATAACGAATATACACACCTCTTTAGTTTGGCTAAAACACTTTAATCCCATTAATTTAAAATATGATATTGAGCTAGCTGCATTGTATTTGGTATGAGATCAACTATCGTTATTCAAGCAAAGTGGGAAGGAAAAAGAGAAAGAAATTAAGCAGGAATAACCAGGCCAGTTTAATTCACACAAAGGTGTTTTCAACTAAGTATTTGCTCTTATCAATCTAGGCAGCTTTAAACTGATTTTACTTTGATCTTGTGGTCATAAATCATCCACTTTAATTAGCAAGAATCATCTACGTATGAAGATTATTGACTGGAAATAGAGTAGAAACCACCAACTCAACCATGATTGGAATCAAGTATCATGTCCATTTTTTTTTAGAACTTTCCACAAACATTTGGAATGCAAGAAAAAATGAACGAATGAATCAAGAACAAGAAATACTGCCCATAATTTTTCAGAACAATCTCAAGAGAGATTTCTCTTCATAATTTTATCTCAATTCAAGTACAAAATGTAATTTCAATTCAGCCCATCTACAAAGAAAGACTTGAACACTATATATAGCCTTGTAGCAACACACACATCATGCTAGACCTCCATGTACTCTATTAACACTAACTGCATTTAACTACCTTTAAGAACCTCAAAACGAGTTCATCTACCCAGCTGCCAGCTCATGCTTCCAGTTTTCAGCTTTGAACCTTCCAGCTCAGCAATATTTTCTGACTTCGCAATCTATAGCTTACTGACTTAGTGAATTACGAATCACTCTTCACAAATAGCCTAAAAGATTCTGAGTGCATTTTAGAGAATATTCTTTTCTTGAATTAATATATTATAATTACTCTCTAACATCTCTGTCTACATATCTTTCTTTGTCTGGGTCGCCCTTTAGTTGAATCTTTTTACTGTAAATGTGTAACTGCACAGTGATGTGCCTTTATGAAGATACAAGATGTGCAACGGAAATACTTAAATATTATAGAGTTTGTGATTATCTTCCGAAGCCTTTAAAAATGGAGGCACTTAGGAATACATGCATGGCAGCATGTCTTTAGAAAAAGGATACATAAGGTAAGTAACGTAGTACAACAAGATATATGTTATCTCAGATGATGCCTTCAGAGGTCACAATGTATAAGCTGAGCATGTCATCATTATTCACAATGTATAACATTGGATTTGCTTCTTTTTCTTGTCTGGTCAATACTGGTTTGGATATATATATATATATATATATATATGTTGACAGGAAATCATCACTGAAGTCAGAGAAGAAAAAAAAAAATGAAGAGAATGAGGATGTAAAGGAATGGGCTGTATACAAACATTGCGAGAAGGTCTTTTGATGGTTCAAGCGAGAAAAGAACCACACATCTCAAGAACCATTTCGAAAGATGTCGAGAAAAGAGAAATGGGGCTAGAGACGCTGATAAATCATCCAGGTCTCGGAAGAATTATAGTTATGCCCTCAATATTTATCATTTGGATGCCATAGTTTGTCGTTTAGCTTCTCATAGATTTTATTTTGTCTATCAAACCCCAACATTGTTCCTGCAGGCCGCCCTTTGCCCCCAGTTCAGCCTCGCAGTATTGGCAAACTTCTCAAGTTTCCTAGCATTGAACTCATTGAACACTTGATAGACGACAAAAGTATTGAAAATCAAGGCATTCTCAAGGTATTTTTAACACTCTCGCTTACGCCAAAGATTGCTCTTCCCTTGAATTGAAGAGTCAGTAAGATGGCTATCTAATAAATGGCCCGAGACATGAGGTTCCTCCACATGATTCTGGTTGTCAGAGGTTTGGATCGACCGACGGGCAGATTTTCATGAGATCGTTGGGGGCTGCTCAGTGGCCCATGCCAATGCCCCCATGGTGTCCATCATCAAGTTCCCCCAAATCCGCTGCACAGCAATTAGTGGGACTTTTGCTGAAGAAACGGCAGCAACAAAGTCGATGACAAGACCAGCAACATTGACAGTAAGCTGAAATTGAAGGAATTTCTGAATGTCGCTGTGGACACATCTTTCCCATATCAGAACTGCCACCACGGAGGAAAAGTTATGATCCAAGATGACAATATCTGAACTCTCTTTTGCTACTTCAATTCCTTGAATTCCCAAGGCAAGTCCAATATCTGCTGCCTTTCGAGCAGGAGCATTTGTGCCATCAGCCGTCGCTGCTACCATATGGCCTTTCTGCTTCAGCCTTTGTGCCAGCAGAAGCTTGTCAAACGGGAAAGATCTAGCCATCAGTCGGATACTTTCAGTCTTTCCCATTCTTTTTTCGTCTGAGAAATTTCTGAATTGAACACCTTCAATTACAGCATCATCATTGTTGAAATCCACATCAGGATTCAGGATTCCACATTCAATAGCTATAGCTCTTGCATTGTGCACATTGTCTCCAGTTACCATCTTGACATTAACCCCTGCTTTCTACAAGATTTAAGCTTCTCGTGAATTTGCCCATTACCTTCTGCAACTTCCGGATGTGCGAAGGCAATGCATCTGAAGCTCTTGGCTGCCATATTCTTGATAATTTCCTCAATTTGCTTTCTTTCTTCAGCATCCATGACAATGCGAAGACATAGCCAGCATCATCTCTGCAACTCCCTTCCAGTGTGTTTGAACAGCCTTTTCATTGATCCTCTTCATCAAAACCCCACTTCTATTTTTCTTTGCATTGAAGGCCTCTACATGAATTACTTTACAGTAGTGCTTTCCTTCTTCATTCATTCCCAGATCAATCAGAGCCCTGTAAAGTATTGCTTTCTCAGTTGGACTACCAGTAATCTCGGGAGGTGAGGCAGGACCCGATTTTTACACACTACCAATGGTGTTTAAACTAGTTAGAAACAAGAAATGAAGAATATATTGAGCTGAATGAATCTGTGCTTTGTATTTCAACGAAACAGCGGCTCCGCCAACACAAAAATATGCACGGGTGATTTATATACAACCCATTTAGGGCAAAAAACATGAATTGCTTTGCAAGGAAACTCATCTGATGGCTGATGTGCACAGGTTTGTTGTAGGATGTATTGCATCCTTCAGATGACATTCGTACAGCTTTTGATGTTGATTTGGCTTCTCATCTATTCTGGCAAAAGCTGGACAATTGGAAGGACGGTTTCGCCTTCTTGGACTGGATCTTTATCACCTGAGCTGGGCTCCAACAAGTTCAAAGATTTGGGCTTTGGTGTTGGATTTTGGTCTTGACTTTAAACAAACCCACTGCTTCTTCCAACAACTCGTATAGCGTGTGCTAGTTCAGAGGACATAACATCATCCCTCATTGCTTCTTTTTCGACCCAGAATTCCGTAACCTTCAGCTGGTTTAAAGTGAGATTGCCTGTTTCGTCTGTGCAAATTGTTGTCGCTGAACCCATAGTCTCACAGGCAGAGAGTTTGCTCACCATAGCATTATCCTTACAGCAGTCTCTTCATAGAAAAAGCCAAAGTAAGAGTAACAGCAAGAGGCAAACCTTTAGGAATTGCCACCACCACAATTGTGACTGCGGCTGCAACAACATTGATCACAGCATTCATCACATCCTCAAATTTTGTTTTCCTCCCAAGCTATTCTCTGTTTCTCCTCTCATCGCCGGTGTCCTGTGAAATACTGAATCAACATAACCACAAGAACACGTACAGCTACAGCCAATCCTATATTTCCAATACAAGAAGCTTGTCGAGACGAGATTGCAACGGAGTCTGCTCGTTCAACTCATGGCTAATAGAACTCATCCTCTCACCCCAAGCTGTGAAAATATAATTAAAAATTTTTTATTTTCTACTGTAAATTATTTTAAGTTTTATATATGTGTATATATTACCTAAAATTAATTTTTACTCACACTATTCACTATACATTTTTTGATAATTTATATTGTTATAATATCTTAATAATAAAATTTATAAAACACATAAAATTACTTTTAAAATTCATAACACTTTTTAAAATAAAATTTATAAAATAATAAATTGATTCTTTTTAAAACTAACTATTTTTACAATATATTAAAAATATATTATTTTAAAATCCACAACAATCTTAAACTAGCTCTTAGAAATTAAGATTGAAAACCTTCAGTCCATCCTTATCTTGTATCAAGAGGTTATTTTCGACCAATCTTGTCTTCTTTTCAAACTACATGGTTAAAAACATGCAACTCTGTTTTATTCTAGTCGGTGCAGCCACGAGAAAACAGAGGAGAAAGCCAAATTTTCCGACTATTGAAAAGCCTTTGTCCATGGCACCAAAGCTAAAGGCGTTTCTCACTTCAGTTCAATGCTTCTTGTCCCAACTCCCTCCAAGACCAGACCCACCTCCTTTATCATTACCGCCGCCAAGGTCTTCTCCTTCCATAAGTTCCGAGGTCTTCAGCCGAATGTTCGGTCTATTCGGAACATAAAGCAGAAGGCATGCACAAATGAGTCGGATATTCATAACAATAATGTGTTAATATTTCTATAGTCACTAGCCTTTCTTTTTCAATGTTATAAGAAATAACTTAATTAAATCTATTCTCAATTTGAGATGAATACAGTTTAGATCTCATGTCTGTGATATCATGTTTAATAAATTTTATCAATTGAACTAAATAGCACTTGCAATTAATACTCAGCTTCTTCTTAATTTCCTATAGAAAAAGAAAAATTGATTCATGGTATTAATGTTAATTTTGGAATCGGATCTTGGTTCACTGTATAATGAGTAGAATAACATGTGACATGGGTCTCAATTGTATTAGAAGTCATAGGATATTCCGAATTTGCTAGCTTTGAGTTATGGTTTGGCCATAAAAAATTAATTTCGGTTCTTGTCGGATATCCGCTAACCGAAAACATGGCAATCAAGTAAATAGAATCATACTTTAATTAAAACACACAAGACATATATTATTACATGTATAACTCAATCTCATAAGAAAATCACAAATCTCACTAGAAGTATTAATGTATTGGAAGTAACAGCAGTTATACTCTGCTATATAACAACAACAACAACAACAGGAAACATATATATACTCAAATGGTACTGAAACTGCAGATCATGACATATTGGACGCACCATTTTGAGCTAGACAAGCACTGCTTAACTAAATGATAAAACAGATGGCAATGAAGAGCAAGGAGACGGCGTAAAGAGCCCACGTAGCGCACTTGAGCGGCAGTGGAAATGGGATTGTTGTGGAGAAGACGAACGCAGTAGCAGCAACGAGGATGGCAGCTTTCTGCAGCACTTTAGATGCGAAAATAAACTTGTAGGCAATAAGTTTTGCGACGAAGAGAGGAAGAAAGGTGAGTAGGATAGCAAATGACAGCAGATAGTAGGAAGGAGAAAGATCTGGTTTAGCCTTAGCTATTTGAATAGTTGAGGTAAAGCAAAACCCCATGATTATATTCGGCCAGTCTACAACTTCAGCTGCTGCGTCCATAGCGGTTGGTGGCTGTGATTTTGGGCCAAATGTGTTTCACAAGAAGAAATGAAATGCCTGTTTCTAAGCCTGTGAAGATATAAGCGCATACGTGAGCTATTTATAGATGAGTCCCAGAAGAAAAATAGCGTCGGAGGTCCGATTACTGTAGACGGATACTCGTTGTTTGATTGCATTTTGATAAAAGAAGTTTGATGAAGAGTCCGACGGACTTTATTCGATAAAAGAAGTTGGATAATGACTCCAATTTTCCATTAATTAAATTCTTCGGATTTCGCTGATCTGCTTCACTTTCTTTAGGATTCAAGTTTGAAACAGTTAGTGGATTATAGGATATCCGACATTGGACGACGTCGTGCTCTTTTTTATTTTTTCAATTGGTAGGTCCAAGAATGGGAGTTGGAAGGATCCAACTCGGTCATTTTCAACTCTTCTTTTGTTTTCATATATATATATATATATATATATATATGGTTATATATATACATATATAAACAGATTAGTAAAGCAAGAACAAATATTAACGATTAGATTTTATTATTTTTAGAACAAAAAAAGAAGAAAATTTTGATCATATTAATTAAATTATGTGTCTAATTTTTAATTCTTAAAAAATGTTAATTTAGTAGTGTTTAATTACATTGTAAAAATAATATCGAGTAATATTGTTATATATGAAAACTTACGTACTCATTTAAACTAATCCGTTGCCCCCAATTCAGCCTCTCAGTATTAGTTGAAGAACAATGGTAATTCCCTTGGAATGAGTTCCTCTTCTCAGGCTTCCTAGCATTGAACTCATTGGACACTTGACAGACGACAAAAGTATTGAAAATCAAGGTATCGACCGATGACATCATTTAGAAGAATCCGAATAAAATCATGGTATTGTCCCAACCAAGTGTGATAGACTTTTCATATTTGTTAATAATTATAAGAGTCTTTCCACGATTCAACTTTCAAAGTGCGTTTGAAACATTTTATAGGATATCCGACACTGTCTGTGGCTAAATACATTCTCTGCTTCAATTTTGGTAGGTCCAACCGACTTGTCATTTTCACACAATTTTCAAAGCTACTGGAAATCCGAAAATCCGTCGACAATAGAATTATTTCTGTTTAGCTAGCCTACTTTATTTATTGGATATCTTTTCTTATGCCACCTCAGTTCCTCAAAGAATAGTTTATTATAGAGTCATTCTACCGTATAAAAATTCTAATGTCAATAATGTGAATGTTGTGAACAGTTGCTTAAAATTAATTGTCCATAATATTTGTAGTTGAAAAATTTTAGGAAGTAATTTTTTTTTTTTACCAGTTATACCAATTAAAACTATAATTTTCATTCGAAATTGCTATTGAGAAAAGTAAAAGTACTTTTGAGTAACCAAAAAATTATTTTATTGTCAGATAAAATTTTTTTCCACAATCACTTTTGCCTTTTGACAAAATTATCTTGTCTTACTATAAATTTTGAGAAGTAGAGAAAGAGTTTTTAAAATTTAAGTCTAAGAAATAGTTTTATTTGTAAATATAATACTAAACATACCTAATTCTAAAAAGTAATTTTATTAGTAAAGATAATACTAAACACATCCATTTAAAATTACAAAAACTCAAATTTAAAGCTAAGACAATTATTAAATTTCAATTTTAATTAGAAAATGAACTTGTTAAAATCAAAATATTTTTTATTTTTTAATTTTTTGGGAACATAATTAAAAATTTTATATTTTCTACTCTAAATTATTTTAGGTTGATATATATATATATATATTATATGAACACTCACGTCATTCGCTATATGTATTTTGATCATTTCTATTATTATAATATTTTAATAATAAAATATACCGAACACCTAAAATGATTTTTAAAATGCATAGCACTTTTAAAAATAAATTTATAAAATGATAAATTAATTTTCTTTAAAACTAATTATTTTTGCAATATAATATAAATATATTATTTTAAAATCTATAACAATCCTAAACTAGCACTTAGAAATTAAAATTGAAAACTTTCAGTCCATCTCTATCCTGTATCAACAGATTAATTTCGACCAATCTTGTCTTCTTTTCAAACTACGTAGCTAAAGACTAGCAACTCTGTTTTATTCTAATAGGTGCAGCTACAAGGAAACAGAGAAGAAAGCCCAGTTATCCGACTATTGAAAAGCCTTTGTTTTATTATTTGTCTGTCAAAATCCTGTCGTATAATGATTTCAGAAACCCATAATCGGATCAATACTCCGACAACTCCTTATAAATTGAGGCAGGGAAACCTTACTAACACAAACATAGAATGTCTGCTGTACCAAAGCTAAAGGCATTTCTCACTTCATTTCATCGCTTCTTCTCCCAACTCCTCCAAGATCAGACCCACCTCCTTTATCATCATCAACGCTGCCGCCATCTTCTTCGTCCATGGAGGACTCAGAATCGCAACCAGTTGCGGCTCCAAATATTGAACAAGTACAGAACCCAAACCAGTTTTTGCTCCAACGGCAAAATGTAGTCTTGGCATTTTGCTTCACTTCAGCGCTTGAGATTTCTCCCTTGTTTGTACAATCCAAACCCCAACTCCCTGTTTCCTTCCATTTGCTCTCTTTTGTTATCTTACTAATCTTTCTTTCCCTCTTTGTTGCAAAATTTGTTTGCCACAAGTTTGTATTCATATCCCAAGCATTGGAGAAAGTTGCAATCCTTCTAGTTGCTACTTCATTCATCCTTACCATTACAATCCCGCTTCGACTGAGGCTCAAATTCGCAGCCTGGACTCTCTATGCTGTCTGCTTATTTATGGTTGTCATCTGCAATAAAGTCTAAGCAGTTGTGAAGCTAAAAATGATTTTCCCTATTATGAATGAATGCTTTTGGTTTAAATTTTTATGTCCTTAGCATGATGGTGTTAGTATGCATCGTTTAGCCTCTCAGTACTCGCTTCTAACAATGAGATAAATAAGAATATTCATCTCCTGAAGTTTTTATTTTAAATTTAGACCCAAAATTCATCTGCATGTTTGATATAATATTGCTACTATTTGCTTTGTTTTCATAACCAAATTTAGCAACTTAATTATATTAATCCAACTTTGTCGTGGAAAACTTAATTATATTAAATCCAACTTTGTCGTGGAAAAGGAAAAGGGAAAAACAAAACAAAAAAAAAAAAGGCCCGACCTCATCAATGCTGGCGGAATGATTCAAGCTATGAGAAATCCAATTGGAATTAGGAAAGTTAATGGCTGAGGCAAATTAAGCAGAGCAATACAAATTCATGGCTCTGAAAAATAGTAGGTACTCTGCAAAATGCCTGTCCCTGAAGTCCTATAATTTTGGGGGCTCACATCGGGGTATGTGAATAAGTACTAGTTGATTATTCTTAACTGAATGCCAATGCCCCCAAGGTGTCCACTATTAGATTCACCCAAAGCAACTGGATAGCAGTTGGTGGGATTTTACCTGAACGAACAGCAGCAGCAAAGTTGATGACCAGAGCAGCAACATCGTTGACAACAAGTACTAGTTGATCATTCCATTTTTTGAGAAATCATTTTATTCAATATAATTAATTCCTTTTTCAGCATGTGGAGACTAATCGGATTTTAATCCGTTGACTTTGTTTTCTTCGTCTATATCTGGAGCCTAATCGATTCCTTGACTATTAACAGTGAAACTTCTTGTAAGGATCAGTCACTCTATAAATTGAAGGAAGCAGCATATTTGATCCGCAGCCAGGCAGTATTAAGAATTTATTTTAAATCTTTGTTCAGGTCTCAAGCTCATCATTAAATTCTTGTAGTTTTATTTTTATTTTTATTATTATTGTTATTATTTTTTTTTTGGGATTCTTAGCCTGTGATGTCTTGGATTAATATTGCGAACTTTCCAACTGGAGAAGCCCCCGTGTTTTCCCTTGTCAATGGAAGATTATAGTCCTTCAATACAAGAAACGACGATCAAGCCCGAACAAACGCGTCGTCGGCTGTGCAGGTACACCAGCACCTGCTTTAACTATTCCTTCTTTCTATTTTTCTGATTCTTTTATGATAATTGACAAAATAAATCTTGGGTTTTGTATGTCTTTGTTATTTTAATTGCATATTTGCATAATAATATACTCAATCATAACCAAAACCCAAAAAATAGAAATTACAGAACTATCTTCATAGCTAGTTAGTGTTAAGAGCTTAAATTTCGCTTGAACTGTCTCCATAGCTGTTTTATCAATTGATTTGAACTAATGCATGAGCCCAATCCTAAAACTCGGCCTAAGGGAAGCATATCTGAAACTAAATGCACATAAAGATGTGTATTTTTATTCCATATGGACTTCAGGTTTGGAATAGTCTGATAAAAATATTTTAGCTGCATCAAGTTAATCTAAACATTGGTCCTATGATTCCCACATTAATATTTAATTCTCTTTACTTTTACTGATTATTATTACTTGTTTGCATGATGACACGAAATTGCTCGGAATGCTTGTCTTGAACCTACTCTGAATCGTGACAATGAGATTGAAAACAGAAATCTGGAGAGTTCATCGCGAACTAAAGGAAGAAAGTTGATATCCAAAGTATGAAGGAGTTCACAAAGCATGCAGGAAAAGATGGGGAAGTTAAGGCTATATGTAAACATTGTAAGAAGAAGTTTGATGGTTCAAGTAAGAACGGAACCGCACACCTCAATAACCATTTGAAAAGATGTCGAAGCAACAGAAATGAAGATGGACTTTGAGAAACACTGGCTTATCATGATAATGGAGACGAATCACATCCACGTCATGGACAGGTGTATTATTATGTAGAGGAAGTTTTTTGTTTCTTATTATATTTATCTTGCTTAGCTCATTCAGTTGTTTGTATGTCAACAGGAAATTACTGAAACCAGAGAACAAGATGCACATTTTCAACCTGCTGTAAACCTCGACAATAATGAGATGGAAAATGCAGACAATAATGTGGACAACTCATTAGATGCCAAGCGAAGAAAGTTGACATCAAAAGTCTCGCAGGACTTCACAGATTATGAAGCTGAAACTGGCAAGGAATGGACGCAACTCGTGATCAATCAACATCAAATGAATCGCATGAGTGTGACGAGCGATTATCAAGCATGGATTTTAGACACTAAACTCCACAAAAGCCGACATATTCTTTGTTTATCACAAAGAGAGGGAGAAGCTCTGCAGATATTTTCTTAAATTCTCATGTCGTTTCAGTAATCACAGTTAAATGGTTCGAGGATTACTTTTTGGCGGTTCTCTACTTCATTGATAATAGTTGGAAACTGAAAAGAAAGATTCCTAATTTTCAGCGTGCATCAGATGGCTATTTCTCGTATGTTTTTAAAAATTTGCTTTCGGATTGCAAGAATGACAAAAATATATGATTTATTGTTACAACCATTGAAGATTACAATAAAGCTGCGGCAATAAACAACTGGTGTAGCGAAGAAGATTCGCCACTTCCTTTTGGTGGGCATTTGCTGTCCGTGTATTGGTTGGTAGATTTAATCAAATCGTCTTCATGGACGGGAACAAACTGGGCAACTGAGAAGATGAGGAAGTGTTTGGATTACGTCCGAAACTTATTGAACAAAGAAAAATTTCAGATGGCAGTAGACAGAGCTAAGTCCATGGGCAAGAATGCGATTTCTAGAAATGTTCTATCCTGTGCCTTTGGCTTCAAAGAGCTTGAGATTGGAGTGGGATTTGAAGAAGCATTTTGTGAACTTGAGCAGATTGATCCTGATTTCAGGTCAATAAATTTAACAACAGAGGAATGGGATATGGCAACTACACAATACCGTTGTCTGAAAATGCTCAACAAAGCTGCTCATAGCTTGTCCGAAAGCAAATATACTACAGCAAAAGTGTACTTCCCAAAGGTCTGTGAGATTTATATGAAATTGATTCGGTGGGAAAAAAGTGAAAATTATTATTTGCACGAAATAGGATTGTATGCAAGAGAGAGCTTTTTCGAGAAATTTTGGAGCAACTCTAAGCTAGTTTTAGCTGCAGCAGTAATTTTTGATCGGCGATTCAAAATGGATATTTCTTATCTAAAATTGTTCAACGTGAAGGTTACATTCAGTCAGTGAAATTTTAAATATCATACCCCTTCTTTCACTCAAAGAAATTTAGTGAAGTAGTATGTCGAAGTTATTCTTGATCATGGCTCTGCAGCCAGCTTCTTGAACATAACATTGTCCCAACGTAAGCATTCGGAAAAGTGTAGTCAAGGCGACCATTGAGTTTATGCGAGGAAGAATCCGAAATATCAGCAGCAGAAATAAGTATTGCTAGGAAATCACGTGCCATCGTTGCAAGTGTCGGAAAATTTTGAGTGTTACCTTGCCACCAAGCTAAGATATCAAATTCTTCAACAAAAGACCACTTAGGCTCTTCCCAATACCGATCAAGTTCTGATTTTTCTGAGGTAATATTATCATCAATATTGTTTGAAGATGAGCACGGCCTCCCCATGGCGTCTAGTCTTCTATAAATAATAGAGGAATTAATATCACCAGCACTGGATGCACATGATTTCGAATTTTCAGATTTCTTGGCATATACATAGAAAACCTTCATCAGATGAAACATGATTTCCACCAGGTGTGCATTAGCATCATTGCAAAACAGCTGCCGGTACCAACATTCTACAGCATCCATCTTGAAAAGTGGGTCAAGAACTGCAGCAATTATGATACCTAACCCAGAATTGCTCCAATATTTATCAAGAAAGTTCCTTCTCATTGTTGTTGCCATATCCCGTACATGTTGGTAATGGTTGTTTTGTTCCCATGAAAGCAATTCCATATATATATCAACAAGCTTGGGGAAATACACATTTTCTGTAGCATTTTTGTCCTCGGAAACGCGGTCAGCCGCATCTTTTAACGCTTTTTAGAAACTCATATGCACTAGCTGCCATATTCCATTCCTCCTCTGTTAAATTTATGGACTTGAGACCGGAATCCATCTGCTCAAGCTCACAAATTACTTCTCTATACCCCAATGCTAACTCAAGAATTTTCAAGTCATCGGCAGGCCATGTAGAAAAAAAGTCTTCAGAAATCACTTTCTTGCCTGTTAAAATGGCTTTATCTACTGCAGTTTGGAACTTCCTTCTATTTGATGATCTGCGACAAACATGTTTTAACCATAATCTTACTTGTTACCTACCTCAAAAGCCGACTTTGTTCTACCGAAATCAAAAGAAGTATCCACTAAACTTTCAATGGGCCAAAAAATCCCACCAAAAGGACGTGAACCCCATCTGTTAACCAAGGTTTTTACATCTAGTGCTCTCTCATCATACTCATTTGTAACTATAGAGCAAATGTTCTTCGCGATGTTCTATTCCAAAAGCAATTCTGAAAATGCTTTTAACAAATCTACGGAAATGTATCGGAGATTTATGACCTTCTTCTTTAGCTCCCAACTATTATCAATAAGTGTACCATCAAGCATGTGTATCTTGGAATGCTTAATAAATGTTGAATATCATACCAAGCGTTACCCCTATTAGCAACTTAAGTGATAAACTAAAACGACATGAGTTTGGCAAAACAGCTACCAAGCTTTTCATCTTTTTCTTCAGAAACGCGGAGTATGTCTGCTTTAAAGGGTTCTAGTAATGGAACCCAATACTTAATAACCTTCCGTCTCTCGTCCAAAGGGTTACAATCTCGATCAAGCACCGATTTGTCTTTGATACCAACTGCAGTAGCTGAGTCATTTGTATCAATTGGTTTATCTGGACATTTCCATCTTTGTTTGCTTTGCTTCTGCATCTTTTCAGATGGTTATTGAGGTGAGTTGTTCCTTTTATTTTTGAACGGTCAAATGCCCATTCCTTTCCATCTTCTCCCACATAATTAGTGAAATCCTCCCAAACCTTAGACACTAACTTTCTTCGTTTAGAGCGTGATGAATTCTCATCTGGGTTTACCATCTCATTGTCACGATTTAGAGTAGCTTCAGGAGCATATTCTTCTCTGATTTGAGTGATTTCCTATCACATACAAACAACGAAGCAAGGAATATAAAATTATGTGGAAGCTTATTAGTATCGATTTATAGAACTAAAGAGTTTGAGATATTATTGAACTAAATTAAAGAACACAAAGTTCTTCCCAATAATATCCAAGATTCACTTTTTCAAGTCTTACATTAATATTTTGTACAATATTATAAAATTTTTTTATATATATATACAGTGAAAACAGTTAGTTAAAACATTGCCTGTTCACGTCGCAAAGGTGTTTCGACTTCATCATCGTTAATTAAAGGGATTAATTCCGAAAGAGAAAAAGTTCCACCATGCAACGAAGACGTAGCCAAGAGAGGCATAGATGCTTTAACCCAAGTTGAGAGTAAAATATTCACGACCTACAAAATAAATAAATATGTACATAATAATCCATAATCATATTAATTAATACACTGGTAAAGGATGTTACTTGTTCAACCTGTGTCTAGGTTTCGAAATAACACCATGGGGGGGCAAGGAGATTTATAAAAAAATGATTTGGGACGTGCCCCACCTCTCTTATCTTTTGAAGAAAAAAATATATATTAATTAATACACTGACGGTTTATTTTATATCAACAAAGCTCTGTTTTTTCTTCTTTCTAAACCTGAATAATTCATTAGTAAATATGGGATATGAAAATTATAACATAAAAGAAAAAGAAGGGGACTTGATATAGAAATAAAATAGAAAAAGAAATACAATTTAAAGCAAAAATATTGATAAAAATAATTATATATACACACATATACATTTATATAATTTGATAATTCTTTCAAGCGAGTATATAACACAATTTAATTCCGTTTAAAACAATAACAATAATAAGAATGAAGGCAAGGAAAATCAACTACATATATCTATCAAGACTTTTTTCTGATTTGCAAGTACAGAAAGATATAGATACAAAATATTTTGGAAAATTTAATGTGACATTTTTGTAAATTATCATTACCTCATTTATTTTCATTATATTTAAAGCCCAAATAGATAAAATCCTAAAAATCGAAAGAATGAAAACCCAATAAATGACACTTAATTTGACAATTGAACAAAAAGTAATAATCACAAAAAATTCCTTAAACTAACATAAACAGAAACAAATGCAGAAAGTTAATCCCAATTACGAAACCAAACCTCAAGTCTTACATTATAAGAATATCATACCGAACTTTAAGAACATATTTAATTGGTTGAGAATATAAATACCTGAAAATCATCGCAAGATCAAGCCCTTTTGCTCATATTTGCTCTGGCTTTCGAAATGCTTTTCTTGAATCGAAGAAATATTTATTAAGCCTGCTGCAATACATTGCTGTGGAAAACAAATTTATGCTTGAAAAAAGTCAACTAGTTTTAGGAAATAATAATT
Organism: Azadirachta indica; assembly: GCA_022749755.1. Lineage (NCBI taxonomy): Eukaryota > Viridiplantae > Streptophyta > Magnoliopsida > Sapindales > Meliaceae > Azadirachta > Azadirachta indica. The sequence goes on along the minus strand of CM040441.1, from coordinate 6,855,363 downwards.
GATTGAGAACTGATACCTTTGTGCACGACCAAAGGAATATTAATTGCTAGGTTATAATTAGTTGCCTATTGGCATTTTCATTCATCCAGATAATTTCACTCTAAAATATTCCGATATAAAATTTGAGTTGATCCCAATAAAAGTATTCAAGGCTGGGTGGTGTTGTGTCATTGACTTAGAATTAATTATTTAACTTTAAATACTCAACATGGTGTTGTGTCATTGACTTAGAATTAATTAGTTAACTTTAAGTACTCAACATGACGTGCTAGGAACAAATAATGTAAGAACAAATTAAATATATTTGCCTACAACTCGAAATTTTGATTGGGATATAAATCATCTGTGGCAATATTTGAACAAAAGAAAAAGACATAGTTTGCAATTTCTTTTGAATTCTTTTTATCAACATCTTTATTGATTGGAAACCATATCTTTTCGTTATCAATAAAATTGTTCAACCCTTTGACAACATAAAAAACCAAAACTATATCCTCCTTCTTTGTCTATTCAAGCGATGGAAGGACGAAGGCCTTTGGTGCCTTCTCCAGTCAAAAGTTAGGGCCTCACAATCACTTGCCAATATACTTTTTTAGCATGCTTTTCTTTGTTCATAGTTCAATATTTGGGTGTTTAAAGTTTAGGGTTTAAGCTGAAAATATTAACAGTATTTTTTTTTCACAGAGGAAATGATAGAATTATTGTTTCTTTTGTCGCATTGATACTAATGATTCATAATATGTGAACGCAAAAGGCAGGTTTCACAAAATTTTTCCTACCAACTTGAAAGAGGATATAACAACTAAAATCGTAGCAATATTCATAGAGGATGATAACATATTTTACAGCGGCTTGAAAAAGACTGACAAATTAAACTGAACCGAATGAAATGAATTGAACTTATCTAATATTAAAAATTTTATTTCACGTAAAAAATGATAGAATTATTTCCTTTGTAATATGCTATAGCTAATCACAATTCCTTTATTAGATATATTATTTTGAATTATTTTTATTCTAATTTTTTTTTCCATAAATACAAACCTTTTAGATTCCTAATAATAACGGAGAAGATACCATTTTATTATAAAACTCAAATTTAAGTGATTGACTCATGAAAGAAAACACATTTCCCTTAATTTGTTACTAAAATTTATTGTTATATTTGAATTTATCATATAACTTCTGAAAAGTTATAAGTTATTCTTGAAGGAGTACAGCAGCTTGTCTGTAGCTTACTCTGCGTACTGCTTCTGTTAACCATCTGCTGCTTCTGGTAATGCCACGGCTACTGCTGGGAGGATTTTTTTTGCTGCTGCTTCATGGGTTAATTACTACTGTTTGGCTTTTTCTTGGAAGCAATTGTTCTGCAGCTTAATGCTGTTTTTGAACTGCAATCTTTTTGTATTCAAAATCTAAGGATTGCTCTTGTAATCTCCCTTTCTCCTCATTCTATTAATAATATATTATTCTGATTAAAGAAAACATATGAATTCTGAAGTAGTTTACTTGATCATCAGTTTGAAAAGTAAGGAAAACAAAATGTAACTTCATAAAATTAATTATCTTCAGAGTTTTGCAGCCAGTTTTTTGTGCATATCAAAGCCGGCTTGATGTCATCGTCCAGGCCAACACAATTAATAATATTTCTATAATCACTTTTCTTCAAGGGAGACTTTGAAATTAGAGTAGGAGAAATTGGTACCGCCAAGATATCACGAGCCATCTCTGCAAGTATTGGAAAAATTGTAGTTTTGGAATGCCACCAGGCTAGTATATCAAACTCTTCAACTGGAGGAACTTTGGGCTCTTTAAAATATACATCGAGCTCAGAATTTTGTTGAGATGTGCATGGCCTTCCCATTTCATCAAGCATTTTATAGGAAGAATTTACATACTTGCTGTAAATATTGTTAACATCATCGATGATATTGTTGAGATATCCATCAGCATCAGTACTGCCATAAATTTCTCTGTACCAACATTCTACAATATCCATTTTGAATCGCGGATCCAGAACCACTGCAGCAGCTAAAAACAACCTAGAATTGCTCCAAAATTTGTCGAAAAAACTCTCCCTTCCACGCAATGCTATTTCGTGGAGATGAAAATTTTCACTTTTTTCCCACAGAAGCAACTTCTTATGAATGTCACAGACCTTTGGGAAATACACATTTGGAGTCGTATATTTGATTTCGGACAAGTTATGAGCAGCTTCTTTTAGCACTTTCAAACACTCGTGTATTGCAGTTGCCTTATCCCACTCCTCTGTTGTTAAATTTATTGACTTGAAACTAGGATCTATCTTCTCTAGCTCACAAAATGCCTCTTTAAATCCCACTGCAATCTCAAGCTCTTCGAAGCAGGAAGTCCAGAGAGGAATATTTCTAGAAATCACTTTCTTTCCCATGGACTTGGCTTTATCTACAGCAATCAGAAACTTTTGTTTATTCGTTTTTCGAGCATAAGCAAAACACTTCTTCATCTTCTCAGCCGCTCAGTTTGTTCCCGCCCAAGTGGAAGATTTGAGCAAATCTACCAACCAACCAACGGATAGCAATTGCCAACCAAAAGGAACTGAAGCTTGTTTATCAAACCATTGTTTCATCGTTTCAGCATCTGTATCCTCGTCTTCCTCCGTAACGATTGAGCATACATTCTTCTTAATTTTCCAATCCGAAAGCAAACGTTTAAGATTAAATGAGCAACAGCCATCTGATACATCCAGGCAACCAAGAATCTTTCTTTTCAATTTCCAACTATCATCAATAAAGTAGAGAACCGCCAAAATGTGATCCCCAAACCAGTTAACTGTTATACTGAAACCACTTGAGAATTTAGCAAGATCTCTGCTCTGTTTCTTCTTCTCTTCTTGATAAACAAGGAGGACGTCAGCTTTTATAGATTTTAGTGCCGAAAATCCATTCTTGATAACGCTCTTTTCTCACTCAAGCGATCCTTTTGATGTCGATTGATCAGAAGTTCTGCCCATTCCTTGCCATTTTCTGCTTCATGAAAGTCCTCCAAGGCCTTCGATGACAACTTTCTACGCCCGGTACCTAATGGGTTATCCATGTTATTATCTACATTTTCCATCTCATTATCGTCGAGGTTTAAAGCAGGTTCAAGATGAGAATCTTGTTCTCTGATTTCAGTAATTTCCTGTTGACATACAAACAAGTGATGATCTAAGCAAGATTATATTAATGTGTAAATCAAATGAAGAATTCAAAAGATAGGGCAAACACATTAGTCCTTTTAACATTGCTAGTGCTACGGATACAAACACCACTCAAAAGATTCGTCCAATGTATCATTTATGGGTCCAGTAGAATTCGGGAGCCCTGTCAAATAGAGATCTTTCTTTTCAACCATATTTCATGTAATCAATGCTATTGGTAATTTGGACAGTTACCACTCTTTGACTTTACCCGTGAATTTTTTAGTAATAAATCTTTCATAACAAAACAGATTTAAAAAATAAAAAATATACCTGTCCATGGTGCGGGTGTGATTCATCTCCATTAGAGTAAGCAAACGTTTCTCCACCACAATTTTCATCTCTTCTGCTTCGACATCTATCCGAATGGTTATTGAGGTGGCTGGTTCCATTCTTACTTGAGCCATCAAACTTCTTGTTACAATGTTTACACATAGCCCAGACATTCCCGTTTTTGCCTTGATACCTTATGAACTCCTTCCAGACTTTTGACGTTAACTTTCTTCGTTTAGTTTGTGATGAACTCTTCAAATTTGGGTTTACAACCTCATTGTCAAGATTCAGAGTCGGTTCAAGACATGTATTTTGTTCTCTAGTCGGAGTGATTTCCTGTCACCATACAAACAAGTGATGATCAGGAAGGTAAATAGAAGCATACATTGATGGGAATAGGATGGATTATGTAGTTTAGACTTGATGCAGATAAATATGTGAGTCAAACTATGAAAGACCTAAATTTCATATGGAATAAAAATAGAGATTATAGTGGGTAGCGGCAGGGGCGGAGCAGGGTCTGGGGACTCACAAATTTTCTAAAATTTTTACTATAATAATTATATTTTTTATCTATTTTTTTACGTTTATAAATAATTTAACCCCTCTAACTTTGCAAAGTTATTAATTTATCTTTTAATTTATTAAGTATTTTTAAAATATTAGTTAATTAACTTTATCTTTTAAATATTGTGACTCAGTTATCTATTTTTGTCTCTGCCTGAGAGGTGAAGCTAATTAAAAATTGGGGCCAAAATTTTAAAAACAGTAAATAATTTAAGAATAAATAACATTTTCACCCACAAAGATTATGAAGATGGCATTTTTATACCTTTACTTTCGGAAACGGACATTTTTACTCTTATGTTAATTTCTAGATTAAGTTTTCATCAATTGAGTCCCTATTGTTTGTGAAACTAAAACATAAAATCTCAAATTTGAATATGCATCACTCAAGCCTCTAGACAATTTTTTTCTTGAGATGATTTATTAAAATTGAAAATTATTTTTTTTACTTAAATACATTAAAAAAATTTAAAATTTAAAAACTTGAAATAATTCATAGGTAACAAGGCATTTTTTGAAATTTTCTAAATAAAGCTAGAAACAAATAAATGTTAAAATGTATAAACACAATAAAATATAAAGTTTTTTAAGTATCCCCAAACAGATCCTTAGATGTCAATGTTTCAGTTTGATTTAACAACCATCTAAGATATCATTAATTTATTTTAAAGTCTTATTTCTCTTTAACATAATTCTAAAAGCTTGTTTGTAGTTACATAATTTTACTAAACATGTACTTAATAGCTAAATAACTAATAATTTTTTTTAAGGCTCTACTAATATAAAATTTTTATTTGAAAAAGTTTGATACCAGACGAACAATTAAAAGTTCATATTTAAATAATTACATATTTTTTATCATTCTTTATAATTTTTATTTCTAATTAAATTTATAATTGTTTTAGTCTTATTTAATCTTAAATAATATAAAAGATTTAGACAAACAATAAATTAACGTATGTAAAACACTATAAGTTTTTATGTGCTCATTTAAAATTGCCAAGTGGTACTCATGAAGTCCTCAAAATTTTTATTTTTTAAAATTTTTAATGTATTTAACTAATAGAAATAATTTTTTATTTAAATTGTGTAAAGCAAAAAATTGTCGAAGAAGACTTAAGTGATGCATATTTAAAATGGGGATTTTAAGTTTTAATTTCACAAATAAGATGGACACAACTTATAAAATTCTAACATAGAAATTGACAAAAGGGCTGAAAATATCAGTTTTTGAAAGTAGGAGTATAAGGATGTCATTTTCATCAAAAGCTGGGATGTTGAAGTGTCATTTACCCATTATTTAGAGGGTAAATTAATAGCTTTCAACGCTATAGAGACTAAAATTTAAATAAATCCAATAGGTAGCCAGCTGACACTTTTAAAATGTTAATAGTAGTTTTCATATATAATCCGATACTTGAAATTAAGCCAAAGCAAGATGAGTCATATGAGAATTAGCCAATATTATATTCATACTAACGACCATTATCTCTTTTACAAATGTCTATGTATATATATCTTCTAAAAATTTTAAACAACCAATTATCAATAGTTCTTAAAATATAATAGTTTGTTTAACTATATTTACAAAGAGTTAATATAACACAACAAGTTTACTCATGTATTTTTGTTTAAGCATTTACATTACATATATATATATATATATATATATAGAGAGAGGGATGGATCAACAATTCCTTAACTTTATATAATTTTTACATTATTTATAAACCATTAAATCTAGATATTTTTTTTATTAGTTGAGATTAAATCTAATACATGAATTATAATACATCACATTTAATGTAAATATGAGATATAATTTAACCACTGAAAGTATTTAAATCTAATATTTTATAAATGATACATAGGAGACCAATTAACAACTACCCGCGCATGTGTACGTGAGTAGTTTATGCATATTTTTATCCTTTATTTCTCCTATAAATTGAATAGAACGTGGAGACACCTATTTATATAGTAATAAGAAATAAACAAAAAATCTTTATTAATTAGCATTAGAATATTAATCTCGATATGAATAATAGTTTCATCTCTTATTTAAAATAAATATTTTATAAAAAGTAATAAAACGTATTACTCAATATCTCACAATTATATGCGATAATAATACTTTAAAAATAACACTATCTTATTTAATTGGGTTCGATCGAGTCAACCCATCATAAGAGTTTCAATGGCCTAGCCCGCATCCAACATTTTTATTTTTATTAAAAATAATAATAATTTATTATATTATAAAGTTTAAACTAAAATCAGAAATTATAGTTCTTTTAAGAATTTGAATATAAAAATTATTAACGTTAAATATTTGCCATTCAATCTTACATTAGTTAATTGAAAAATTATTCAAAATTATTCGTTTGCTTTCACACGTTCTTCATTATTCGGATCTCTATCATCTGATTAGGTATTTGAAGACACGTGTGCCTTTGGGGCAATATGGGCCGTTTAAATTTCAGATGAGATGTCGTCAAATGATGACTAATAATTAATGACTGATAAGATTATATTGCTCTTATTATTGTTTCTCTTATTTAATCAAAATTTGAATAGATTTCGCACTTTAATCCCAATAACAAACTGATATAACACAAATGAAAATTATAGTTTTAATTGGTATAACTGGTTAAAAAAAAAATTACTTCCTAAAATTTTTCGACTACAAATATTATGGACAATTAATTTTAAGCAAGTATTCACAACAGTCTCATCATTGATATTTTATACGGTAGAATGACTCATGTAATAAACTATTCTTTGAGGAACTGAGGTGGCATAAAAAAAGATATCTAATAAATAAAGTAGGCTAGCTCTCTTTGAGACAAAACAGAAATGATTCTATTGTCCACGGATTTTCGGATTTCCAGTAGCTTTGAAAATTGTGTGAAAATGACAAGTCGGTTGAACCTACCCAAATTG